>VZTL01036786.1:1295-14953 GCA_013400535.1 Scopus umbretta
TTGTTACTCTTGTTGGGAGTTATTTAATTGCCTAGGCATAAGGCCTGGAAAACTGGCTGCACCAACCAATTAGGACTAAATACAGCAGCCGTCTGGCTGGTGTTAAGTTGAGCTGGTTTACTTGTTATTGTGGAGTGTTGCTTATGTTGATGATCTAGGTTATAGCAGCTGAAAAATTAAAAGACTTAATCCCTTTGAATCATCACTTGGTTTTGGAGAAACCAATTCAGTGACTTTAAAACTGGATCTGGTGTCTGACTTCTGGTGTCTTTCAGGTCAGCAGATTCAGGCCAACTTTGTCAGCTATTTTGAGCCTCAATAACATTTCTTGGGATGCTGACAAATCTTAGACAAATCACTCCTCTCCCCTCCCTGTCCCATGAATGCAGTGTATTTTGTTAAACCTATATCAAGTCTATAAGTTGATGCTGCTTACTCATTGTTGCCTACTGTTTTCACTCTTGCTCTCAGACACCTGGTTGTTTTCTCATCAAAATCAAACACTTCCCTGTAATTAAACAGCCATAAGACATTGTGTTCCTGTAAGTAGGTCAGTGCCTCAAGGGCCGACATCACAGAATTAATTTAGGTAGGAAGTGATATCTGGAGATCATTTAGTTCAACCCCCTGCTCAAACCACTAGAGTCCTTTCCCTACCTGGGACTAATCCTGCAGATCAGTTTGTTTTCTGTGCCTGACAGGTACCAGGCTTCCCTACCTACAGGCCACTAACTTTCCCCCTTTAACCTCAGCAAGTCCCTGTTTCTGAGACTAAGACCTCACTGTGTGGAGCTTATCCAATAGCATTGTTATACCAAATTGTGCTGACCATTATCAGTCCTACTTATATCCATAAAAATATCCTTGGCAAAATTGTTATCTGTTAGTTTAGCAGAATTTTTTATGTTCCTGTTATGCCTCAAAACATTATGTTTTCTGGTTTTCTTTTTTTTGTTTACTTGTTTTAAAAAGGAACTTCAAAAAGCAAATTGTTTTAACAGAAGAGATATGCATTTAAAAACAGTTATTACTTCAGTGTTGCTGTAAATTACAGTACAATATCAAATTTGTAGTCCACAGAACGGTAAAATGCATGCTTCGGTAGAGTCTGGAGTCAACCATTAGACAGTTATTTTTTCCATAAAATAGTTCTCCCTGATTGTTCAAAAAGCTCTGAGGCTTTGGTTTTAGACAATTTACTTGAGAAGAAATGGAACCAACATATCATCTACTTATGTATATATTAGCACCAGCTGCCCTTGTAATCTGAACTGCCTGGATTAATCAAGCAGCTACCTGATTAAAAATTGGACTACAAATAAGTGAATAAATACTTAGTTGTTTTGAATAAGTCAGAATTTGGGGGGGTTGTGTCAGCACTCTTGCTGCTTTTTTGGCAGCTATATTAACGAGCAGCTTTTCTTTCGTTGTTCAAATAAAAGCAAAACAGCCTTTGAATTTTGTACTCAGAAATTCCACTCATCTGCCTAATGTTCTTTTTTTAATTAGAAGGATACACATATGACTTAATTAATCAAGCATGTCTTAGGGAATTATGGATTTATTAATGGTTTCTGCACTCAAACACATTATTAAGGGATTTGTGCTAAGTACCTGACATAAAACAGCCTAATTTTGCTTGCTTTGCTTAATGTATTGAGAAATGGCTTGTTGATCAGATTTCAAAACATTCTTGCTATGAACTAATGTCCTATTTAGAGTCTTTAAAAATGCAGCAATTGGGCAACTGAGTGCTCTAGTGGTTTGTATTATAAAATAAAGTCAGTCAGTGCCAGGCAAGAAATGAGAAGAATGGAAATTCTTTGACCACAGTGACAATGGAAGCAAATAAAATAAGAATGATTCCTTTGATTCAGGCTTTTTTTTTTTTTTTTCCTTTTTAAAATGGAAATGACATGGAATAAACAGATAGATTTATCTATTGTTCAAGAACTGGAATCTGTAATTTTATTTTTTTTTGTCATGCACCTTTGAGTTTAAAAACCCCTTATTTAGTTTTGTCCTGTTTCACATGACGTTCTACATCACCTGCAGGTTATACCAGGTCAACAGAAATAGAAAAGCACTTGTGATTTTTCCAGGGGGTAGCCTGGAGCTCAGTGCCAGTTGTGCCCATTTGGACCTCACCACCTACGTATGTTCACTTTCCCTTTGGGAGCATGGTGTGGTAAAGAGAAAGAGTTTTCTGAAGTCCCTGCATGAAAAGTTTAGTGTCTTCAGGGAGCATGATTACATTTCCAGAACTCCTGCATGTGTTTGCTTTCAGTAATGTTCCTGTGGCTCGTCCTACATATGGATTTGCTCTCCTCATTTTTTTCTGTATGTACAATTGCAGTGCCTCATCTAAAGAGAAATAGCAGATATTTGTCTTTAACAAAAGTTTTGCTGTTTTGAAGCTATTAAGATATTTTTTGTTTATGAGAGTGATACAGTCTCATATGCATTCTTACATTAACCTAAAGGAAAGTAAGCATAAGTCCTTTCTAGAAAGAAAGAAGGATCTATGGTGGTGCAGTCAGGAATAGAGCTATCACTGTATAGGCAAAATTTCCATCTTTGCAGACTGTGTCTCAGCAGACAAACTGGCTCCTAAATATTTGGGTCTAGGTCTGAGTGTGTTGAGTCCTTTTGGGCCGTATGTTTTACCCTCTTTGATGTCCTGCCTGAGACAAAGACACTGTGTTATCTTGTTATGATCCTGCTGATCTAGGACAGCCAGATTACTTAAACTGATCCTTTCCAGAGCTGCAGTTTTCTAGGCATTGCAAGCTGAAGCCCACCTGCCTGGGGAAATGTGAAGGATCCCTGTGAGAGGGATGACTGTTGCCCTAGGTAGCCCCATAAAGCCATAAAAAAATAAAATAGTTTCTAAAGCTTTAGTTTTCTCACTGTTTTTAAATATTTTCAGTCCCATTTACTTAAGATCTGGGATCCTCTCCCTCTCTCTTTCTCTACCTGCTTTGTGTTCCTCTATTGGAACATTAATTCTTAACTCCTCTTTCCAAAATAATTGGTGAGTGTCCTTCTTTATAACTTTAGTCCCATTTGTCTGTTGTCAGGTGATTTGTTACTGAAAAGTTCACCTGGAACTCCCAGGCAGTAACTGCTAACATTTGTCCACTGGTATTTTGGGTGAATAGAAGCTAATCCTGACTCATTCTTCTTTGTTAGTTCATTTAAGTCTACAGGAAAGAGGCACAGAGAGTTTGAAAGGAGTTTAAGTCCCACATGTGTATACTTTACATCTCGTAAAGTGTGCATGGGCAGTTTCTCCAAATTTTAAATGAAAGCTTGAAAAAGACAGATAACTTCGAAGAAAGGGAAAAGTGCCTTTGTGGTGTATGGAAACAGGGGAACAGGAAAAGGAAAGAAAGAGAAAATTGAATTATTTTCTAAAGGTTAAACCAGGCATTTTGAATTAATGTTGAAGTCTAATTTCCACCCCTCTGATGGTTTGCCTGTCACTGAAGAGGATTAAAGTTATATGGGATCTGAATTCATGTAAATGTTAATGTGTTGACCTTATCCTGCTTACTTCATTTTTCTACTTCCCATGGTAGTAAGACTAACTCTCCCAGACTAACTCTTTCAAAATGGACTCCTCTTCCATGTTGTCCAGGTTCTTCAGATAAAAACCCAAATGAACTAGTCAAGCAAATGGCAAGTTGTACAGCTGTTTGATGAGCTGCATTTGATTTATTTCCCATCTTGGAAAAAGCTAGTTATTTGTCCTAATTTTTTTCTTGCTTTTAACTGGTAGTCTATAACTTTCTTTTTGCTTTTCAATATAGTGAAAAGTCTTATACAAGGTCAGTGAGGAACTTTGTACAGGATTCCGGTGAAATCCCCGTACTCAAGCCATGCTGGTGTAGAACCAAGGGCTACTTCATTAGTTCCCTTGTCAAGAGAATTCAGTCTTGTGACAATCCTAATATGATGCATCTGGTAATTTGCATTCTGTGTAATGATTGGTCACTACTTTAACAACAAAAGCAAAGAAATTTTGGACATTGCTTTTTATGCTACTCGAAAATGATAGTATCCATCTGGAGGCAATTTCAAGAATTGCCCGTCAGAAGCTGCAAAAGATTTTAAAGACAGTAGACAGGGAATTTAGACTTTCATAGGTACAACAATTATGTCAAGACTAACAAAAAAATGGAACCATAGTTCCTCTAGTTTGGATCATTAGAAATTGTTTTGAAGATGTCTCCTTAGAAGACTAGCAAAATTGTGAGCCATGATACAAAAGTGGTGGTTTATAAATTGTGGTTGTTTTTCCTATTATGAAAATGCATTATACTTCTAGCATAGTTGATATCATATGCTTCTACACTATATCATATAGTTTAATCATGGCAAAGGAGGTATATTTGTGTGTTGCCAGGACATTAAATCTCTAATTAAAATGAATGTGGCACATAAGAGACTCAGGGATTTGGGGGGAAGGGGGAAATTCCAATCAGTATGAAAACTCACACAAGTCAAATATTGATAAAATTATCAAAATTTAATGACACTTAAATAATCACAGAAGGGAGTTGTTTACTTCAGAGAAGAAAAATAACTACTATTTAATAACCCAACGAAAAGAGATATATGGTAAAGGTGAGACAATGGTAGAGCAGTAGTATGGTCCTGTCATTTGCACCCTATGAATCTTGAAACTTTGCATTACTCGTTCTTTTTTTTCAGCTAATCTGATGGATGTCCTTGCAGAAATAATTTCTTGGTTGGCTGTCTCAAGACTGTTCCACTTATAATGACTTCCTGGTATCTTTGTTGCTGCTCAACCAAACCAGACACCTCCTCGGTGTGTACTATAGCTTATTCTCAGTCTGTGTTCCAGGGTTTCCTCCCCAGTGGGTTCAGTGCTGTGTGCTATGTACTTGTGCTGCATCTTGCAATTCTTCCCTGAGGCCACATCTGACGTAGGTGCTGGAAGGAGCTCACAGATCCTGCATGCAGTCTGAAGGCAGCTTATATCTTTGCAACAGTTTCTGCTACTTAATCTTTAGTTGATTTAGGTAAGGCTGCTCTGCATGAAAGATTCTACGAGGTAGTGGCAAGATGAGTCTGTGTTCTGTGTGGCAAATCAGAGGTCTTGTTCTTGTAACAGTTAAATGGAAGTTTTATAGTTGAGGTTAGTAAACATAGACTGTTCGGTAGTCCGCTGCTTGTGCCTCTTCATCAAATTTTGTAACCCTATTTGGATATACTTTTAGAGTAGTTAAGAAAAACGTGAAGAAAAGTTTCTGGGTTTTGCCCATGTTACAAATACCTGAGCATTCTTTTACTATGGCCCTGATAAATGTAAGTGGTTTTTGTTGTTCTTCTCAAAGATCTGCTAAGCCCTCCCATAGTTATATGTTTGTAATATGCTGGAAGACACAATGAGTGTTCTTAAACAATCTCGTGGATTGTCTTCTGGCTGCAATCGAAACTTCAGCAGGGCGTTTCTCCCACCGTGAGTGCTATGTCTGATGCAACTTTTAACCCAGGGTGTCTCACTTTTCCCCAAGGACAGACTAGATTTGTGTAGTGTGTACTGCGCCTCCCCAGCTGTGGTCACAGAGGACCCACAGATACGGTCTTCTGATAGTCTTGTAGCATCTAATACATTTTTTAAGTGGGGAAGCAAGACTAGGAAAGTATTTAATTATTTTAACTGTTTCACTGGTGGCTGCAGCCTCTGAAGGCATCTCCCTTTCCTTCCTCTTGCTTTCTTTTTTAACACAGCTGTGGCCTGTACTGCAGCCAATTAGACTAGCTACTGCTCCCCACTTCCAGCTGTTCCTGCAGCCATCCAAGCTCATCTCTGTAATAAAGTCTGGACACCTGTGGCAGCAGTTGGGATCAGGGAAGTAGAGCCAGGGCTTTGAGGCCTGCCAGCTCTCTATCCAGTGGTCTGCAGCCTTACTGTGTGGTGCACACCCAGGCTTGGAGGATGGCTGCCTCCGGCTTCCCGGGCCTCCTTGGGCCAGCATTGACCCTGGCTTACTTGGTTGCTGGTGTGGTGAGGAGCACTGTGTGCAGGATGGGTCTTGCAGCCCGCTTGCACGCTTGGAGTCAGGGGCTTCAGCGCTCTTGGAGCGCAGAGGCAATGGTTCCATCAGGGCCTGATTCAGCTTGGCCTCAGGGAATGGTATTTTACACTGGAGCATGCAGAAGTACGAACAGAAGGATAAAAAAATATGCGTGTGACTCCTTAGGTGTGCTTGCGATCTCATTGGGCTGGGTGCAGACAAGAGCCTGCAGACTGGGAGCCTGCCAAGACCTGTGCATCTAACTGCCCCTCTGCTCATCTCCTAAGCACACAGGAGAGGTAGGGATAAAAATAAAACCCACTTCCCTTTTGTGAAGATGCATGCTGGTTACGGCGCGTGTCATCTGCGTGGGCTGAGTTTGCTTTATGGGCAGAGATTCAAGCACTGCTGCTCTTTCCCACAGTCTAGCTGCTGAATGAGCTGTCAAGCCACCCGCTGCAAATCTTTCATAAGTATACCCATAGGTACACCTTTCCACAAATATAAATGGGCCACAAAAATAAATGTATGGAGTATTTTTATCTTTTTTTCTAGGTAAAAATTAGGGTTTTGCACATGCATGTACAAATACAATCATGGTGGTGGCTACCACTGGGAAACACCCCTTCCTTTTCTTCTGGGAAGGATTTGGTTGGCCCAGGTGGGAGTAAGAGAGTTTCAGGTATTGCTGTGGCTTTAATCTTGTAAATCCATATGCTTGCTTTCCTCTGTCTCCCTGTTCATCAGAAGAGAGGACTGTGAAAGATTTTAAAGGCTTCTACAGGATTTCTTCTACGTTTCAAGGCACTTGGATACAAGATCTTGCTATTGCTACCTCATACACTTTGCCTATATTAAGTGCATTAGGGAAGTACATTTTTTGTACTTTAAAAAAAAGTCATCATTTTGGTAGGTAACACCAATAACCTAGGTATGCCCACATAGAGAAGACATTATTTGAGAGGCAATCTCAAGACAAATGAGCTTCTGAGATATGAAAGATGGGTGTCCTCCTCTGGACTTTTAGATGAGTTTCCTTTGGTGTAAAATGGTACGAAAGTTGTGTAGGTGCACATTACTGAATTGCTAATCAGACCTGACTTATGAAAATCTTACTGAGCTCATAAAATCAGTAGTAATTTTGAAGCCCTGGTTTATTTTACTCTTCTCTCTCTGTGGCTTATGTTTGGTGACCTGTGACTCACATTACTGTTTCTGCTTCTTTATTAGTAAAACTTCTAAATAGAAGAATAGTAAAAAACATTGTAGGAGGGTAGCGCTTTCTTAGTGCACAGGTGTCCTTGCTCAGATTCAGAAAATGGATGCTCTGACTGCAGGTATTTGTGGAAATAACAAAATGAAAAGACAGCTGACTGAAAAATAAATGTGGCTGAATTAAGTGGTTCTGCATTTCAAAATTGATAGGTGCAAAAAAAGACTGTGTGACATTCAGCTAAAGTTACTGTAAAGACAACAGAACAAGTTGCTGTTAATTATTATGAAGAATTAGATTCTTTACCTCTTGAATAGAAGCAAAAGAAATTCTGTTTTGTTTTAAATCTACTTATATTATGTTTGAATTTCCCAGTCTGGCATTGCATTAAACCAGTTTTCATGCGAGAGGCCAATGTTCAAAGATTTTCAGTGATATTTTTAATGTACTGATTTTTGGCTAGTGTTGGAAAAGTTTTGCTTGGGAATCCTTTAGGAATCTTAAAGCAGCTGCTAAGAATATTTTGTCCCCTCACGTACTAAAATGGTCTTGAAATGTAATGTGTGATTAAATTTATATGTCCTCTCATGCCCTTCACATGGAAAAATACCAACAGTGCACACATGTCTTCTGCTGGAAACCTTTCACAAAAGCTAATTTGGCTCTGTAGTGTAATGAAACAAAGTTACTGTTTGCTTTCCTTATTGTGACTGTTGTTGTTTAAAGAAACAATTGGTTAAATTACCAGGACTTGAGGGGGAGAAAACAGCTGCTTTTCTGTGCACTGTAAAATTTCTTTCTCGACTTCCTGATTTACTTGGCAACGTTTTTAAATCAGTGTTTAAATAGGAGAATGTCCCGATCGGCTGAAAAAACTTGTGCTTTTGAAAGACATTTATAAAACTACTCCTGACTATTTCACAAATAAGTGCATACTGCAGTCATTGGAAATATATACTCTATGTTGCCTTGGGGATTAGACTTTTATCTCTAGATACTGAAGAGCAAATAGAATTGCTTTAAACAAAAGAAAAGGCAGAGAGAAATAGAGAACCTGAATACCATGACAGCTTTCACAATAAGCAGCTTGTCTGAAAGTACAGCATTGTTTACATGGCAAGTCTGGGACAAGGGGTGGGAATCCTGCTGAGGGCAGGATGATAGCGGTGCACTGGGGTTGAGACTGCAGCAAACTCTGGGGGCCTAGGTTGCTCCACTTTGAAGGGGCTTTCCAGCCACACACATGCCGGGAACATTTCCATTTTACTGGCAAATCAATTGGTCATGGTGTGTTAATTTTCTTCTCAGGTCAGAGGCCAGCCAAACTTCCTGACTTGTGAAGCACGCTGTAGCTGCAGACCCCAGCTTCAGGTCGCCTGTGTCCCGAGTCTGCTGCCGTCACCCACTGATGCATCAGCCTGAGCTTGGCAGCTGCCCTGGTCCTTGCTTGGCCATCCCTCCTGCTGAAAAGCACTGCTATTTCTTCTCTCATCCTACCTTCTGCTCTGTCCTTATTAATTTATAGTAATAACTGAGCAAGTGGAAGTAAGTGATGATTTCACGCTTGGCTGTTGCGCCATGGCAAAGCTGTCAGGCTGAGGCTCTAGGACTTAAAACGTCTCCCGTGCTGCTGCACATTGTACCTGTGCTTGCAAAAGGGATGATGGAAGACTGTGAATAATCCTGGGATGGTATTCAGGCCCCCACTGTTTCAGGTTTTCACTCAACTGATCTTCTAGGCTTTCTGCCAGTTGAAAATTTGAAATTGAAATCTAAGCTGCCTAATTGAGAGAATGAGAGGAGCAGTCAACTGGTTCCTCATCATTTTCTGTTAGTGTCTTGGTGGGACATGCAGTATACAGGGTTCATCTGATTCGGCCACAGCAGCAGTACTTTGAAATTAGAAGAGCAAGGATGCTTCTTCTCCCTTTTTTGTGCAATGTAGTTATTACCCAGAGTATAGCTATTTCATGTACTATTCAATGTAGTTATTTTTACAATGAAATTAACTCTGTTACCAACTTGTAAATCTCCAGGAAACTGAAGTCTCATTCTTGGGCGGTGGCTGTATATGAATGAACTGTAGACTTAGGGCATAAGCCAGTGACTGGATGTCAAGGTAAATTTAAGGATCCTGGGTCTGTATAGATTTCATTTTAACTGCATGATATTCATGTGAATAAGGAGAGAAGGGAGAAGCAATCCTACTTGAGGAGATGTTATTGCTGCTGTGGTTTATGATGTGGTCTTTGCAGATATATGTAGACTTCCCCTTTAGGTAGATAGAAGCATTAACTGTGTTACATTTCAGTTCAGAAAACTGAATGTCTGGTGACATTGTTGTGGATATTATATTTTTATTAGAGAAGAGTATACAATTCTTCTGCATACAGATATTGTCATAAAAGACAAAATCTGTTGATGTGTAATGTTCATTTTTAAAAAGTGCATATGCATATGATTATCTGGAAATTTTCTTTAAGACCTTGGAAGAACTGAAATCTGGATGCATCTCATCCTTTCCATACCAAAGTTTGATTTGAAAATGAATACTTTATTTGCCAGTAAAATCTTTCTTTCTGGGTTAAAAAAAAAAAAAANGTGGATAAAAAAAAAAAAAAAAAAAAAAAAAGACATTGCTGCTTTCTCTGTTGGACTAAAGTTACCTCGAGCGTTTCATTACCCAAACCTGACATTTGAGCACTTCAAGAACAGAAACATTCTGGCAGAGTCACAAGCACAGTTGGTTCTCAGTAATGTGTTATATTTGTGATAACTGATTCTCAAGTATGTCAGTGCACAATCTCAAGCACTGTATAAGTGAGTAAAGAAGACAAAAGGAGATTCATAGGACTTGTCTGACAGCACAACTTCAGTGGAGTCGAAAGGTGGGTACGTTCTCCAAGTCACCAGCATTTAAAATTTAATTAATGGATTCTTTGTTTTAATGACAGTATAGGTCTTCCAGAGGTAAAAGAAGAGAATATAATATTAGCTTTTTTTTTTTTTTTCTCTTCATTAGAGCTGTACTGTCTCTTTTATAGCTGTTTAGCTGTTTTAGGAAAAAATATCTTTTCAGTTCTGTTACACTGACCCTTGAATATTCAATGACTAAATAATATTCTTTTAGCTTGAGAGCAAAATTCCCATGGGGTATTTTCTGGCATATTTCTCTGGAAATTATTGAATAGCTGGAGAAGGATGTTAATAAACAAAAAATCTTGCTGTTCAAAAAGCAAATGATATCTTCATAATGAGCTTATGCCTCTCTAAATGTTGCAACTTATTGCAATACTTAATACAACCAAATTCCATATATATATTTTCTAAAAATACTTGGAAAAAACCCAACACACCTCTAACAATACTTTTAGCTTCAAGTGTTTTACAGTTAATGATAACTCTCAGGATTCTTTAAGGGGTTTCTAACTTCATTCTGAAGATGGGAAAAGTAAGGCTAAAGCATTGCATGTTTTTTCAAAGACAAGAAAAATAGTGACAAAACTGGGATTTGAATTTGAGCTTTTGACATCAGCTTCAATACGCCCCTTCCTTTAATGGGTGCATTAAATTCAGCATTCCAGAAGGTGCTCCCATTTCCACACTACTGCTTAATGCAGGACTACAATAAAAGCCTACCTTTGGCACTGCAAGTTCAACCTTATGACAGGAAAGTTGAGCCAGTTGTTGACATGTGTGTGGCACACCTGGATTCAAGGCCTCTGTATATTTGATGCTTTATTTTCTTAGAAAGCTGTTTAATTTCTATGAAGGGATGTAAATAGAACTAGGTATCAGATCCAAAAGTGTGATCTGCAACTCTATGCACAAGTGTTTAATCACCTGTTCTTTCCCGCAGTAAAAGGTTTTAGTTCCTAGAGGTCTGCCCAAAAATGTTTCTGTCTTGTTGGAGCAGAGACCCTCAGTGCCTGAGTCTTTCTGGTATTCAAAAGTAAAACTTTTTGAGTTTCCACCACCTTTCTCCCCAGCCACCATCTGTTCTGGGGCGTCTTTGAGTAGGCATGTTTTTCACTAATCTGAAGCAAACCTATGGAACTGAACTTCACACACAATACATTAATGAGCACCTCTCCTTCCCTCCTCCCTCCTCTTTCCTCTCTCTCCTCTCTCTGTGTGCCTTTCCCTGTTGGACCAAGTGTAATGAACATGCCTGTCTAGCTGGGGAATGGAGTGAAAGACTCGACTTCTAGTTTCTGCTCTTATAGGCAGAAATATTTACATATTTTGAATTAAAATTATTAGAGAAATATTAATATTTATAACTTGAATATGGCACATAGGACTGCTATTTCAAGAATATGTTCCTGCTGTTTCCAGAAACTTAATCACATGAGAATGTTCATAAATTTGTGACATTTATTATGAAAATCAGAATAATGCTTAATGCCTCACTGCTTTTTAGTCATTCACTTTTCTGTATGATAATTCTTCATGGAGAGGATTTATTCATTAAGCTGGGCAGCTTACTGATTTTAAACTGTTTTTTGTTTTGTGTTCTGGACATTAATTGTTGGTGGTCTCACTTCGGTGAACCATCGTCTGTATTTTGGTTTTGGTGTCTGCTTTGTGTAGGTTTGCTCTTTTCATGAGCACAAATGTACTTTCAAACAATTCCTGTTGTTGGCAGTTATCTACAAATAACACAGAAATCATGTCAAACTCATTTCACTGAACGAAAAAGAGATGATTGTTGCAGTTAGCCTTTTCTTGTTTGTTAGTTAATTCGTAGAATACATTCAGAGCAACTACTTTTGTATTCTTTTTTTCCCCGTAGAATCAAAAAAATAAATAGCACTGAACATTTTTTAAATGGAACATCTTCCTAGCAGCTGGGAAGTGTCTTCTATTCACTATCATTATCAACAATTTTATATATTTCTGTTCCACTAGACCACAGAAAGATTGATTGTAACTTTATTTTCAACTACTGATGATTGAAAAAAAAATAGCTGTGAGAATTATAGCCAGAAAATGTTTTTTATGTGTGATGTTCATGCAACTAAGAAATAGAGTGGGATTTCAAAAGATCTCAAAGATGTCTTACCTCAGTTCTTCTTGAAGTCTGTTCAACTTTTTTTTTTCTCACTGGAAGAAACTGGCCCAATTATTAGTACCTGAAGGAATATATATCAGATCCTACTAATCCAGAAATGATTAATTATCTTTCTGGGAGTAAGGTGAAGAAAATGATGGACAAGCAATTGCAAGACATCTCTGAACACCTTCAGCTCACTTCATCAGTTACCAAACTAAATTCTTCCTGATGATGCAATGGTGGCACTAAATCTTGGGGAGCCAAGATTGCAGAGCCCCTAGGGAGGGAGAAGACAGAGTTGCTGGAGAAACCAGAAGTGACTGTGGGAATCACACTGGATGTATGGGCATAGATATATGAGATTTGCTAAGGTCACGAAGCAGCTTGAGATACCACAATAGCACAGGTCAATGTGTTGTGTGTGCGCTGTGGGTGACATGATGGGGCGATTGCTGTTGTGGGATGTGGATAGTTTTCCTCTGTCCTCCCTATACCAGTGTACCCTAAGCACTTGTCAATCTGAAATCTGTGGTTTTCAGGTATTACTTTGGGAATGGGCAGTCTCTTACTAGATTTGTACAGTTCCCCTACTAATGGGTGTCAATATAGGAGAAAAATTAAGGGGCCTTTCAATAAAAATAATATCTAGTTGTGATTAAGTAATAGCTAACCCAACCAAATATTTACTGCGGGAAATACTATTTACAGAGAAATTATGACCATGTTTCTGAGTCATATGCAGATTAAAATCCCTGAGATTTCCTGCTGTCATCTGCCATCACTCCCAACTCTTGTTACAACATTACAGATTAAGAAATCCCAACTCTCTACTGGCATGCAAGGAGTGTGTTTTCTGTATTCCCCTTTTCCTTTTGCAAAATTTGCAAGGATTCTTGGTTATGGTCTCTAACAGTAGTAACTCCTAAGGCTAATTGAATTTGAATTAATAGTCTATCTTCCAGAGGTGCTAAGCATTCATGTAGTTAGGAGTCAAATACTAAACCTAGATATTCTTCCTTTTGCTATTGCGGTGTGCATCTCCAGGAAGCTAATTTTCCAGGAAGCTAATTTTCCACTCCTAGCAATAGTTTAGTATTCAGATGTTGATCACCCTTAGAATCAATTGTGTTCACTGCCCACCATCACCTTTCTGATCTTTACAGATCAAGCCTGCTCTGTTTCTCTTTTTTAGATAAAATCCCACACCCTTTTCTAGGGCTCAGTGAGGTGATAAATTTCTTTTTTCAAAGTAAATCTGTGTCCACAGTTATATATTATTACAGATAGCAGTCCTGATCCTGAAGGACAATGCACTATATCTTAAAAGAAGGAAAAAAAAAAA
>VZTL01036787.1:0-18220 GCA_013400535.1 Scopus umbretta
TTCCCCTGCTTTTTCAGTATATTTACCAAAATGGTTTTTGCAGCAGCCATTTTGTTCTTACAAATCCTGAGGAAAATGACAGATGCTCACTCAAACTTTCCCCAAGGCTTTACTTTACTCTCTTCACATTGTCTTCCTTCATTTAAAATATATATTTATCATGAGAAAAATTAAAGAAGGTGTGTCACAGCTGAGGCAACAGATCTGAACTCCATGGCAAATGCTTTTTATCATAGGACTAAAGGCACTTGTCACAGGTTAAGGAAGTAGTTGATGTCTCTGTGGCATCCATATAATAAAGACCCCTCCAGGAACAACTGGAAGGCAAGTGACCATCGCTTCAACTATTTATGACAGGTCATAATTATTCCAGGAAAGAAGATAAAACAAGAAATGTCTTCCTTCCCAAAGTTCTCCCAGATAAAAAGATTAGCTATTTTCTTCAGACAGAAGCAAAGATTTGGCTTAAGATGGACAAAATCCTGCCTGTTACCCTCACAAGGAACAGTGAATGTTCAAAGTCACCTACACATCTATAGTCATTATCTACATAGTATCAAATGATGCAATGCTGATTTTTTGCAAGTTCTTTTCTCAGGGAACCAAGAAATCTGACTCAGTAAATTGTTATTCAGTTAAATCAGTCAAAATCACAACCACAGATTGTTAAATGAGAGAGCTGGCTAGGATCTTCTCTGTATTTTATAGGCTTTTCCTTTCTCACAATTTCCACTGCCACCCTTTTCATTCTTGTATAAAAATCCATGAGAATAAAGCCCCACCTAAATTCATACTTTTGAATGCTTATCTTTTCTAAGGAACTGGTTTTAAGCAAACTTTCCACAGCAGCAAGGTTTTAATACTGCCAGTCTTTCTGAGGATGGACACTGTGACAGGAGGGTAGATAATGAGTTGGCTGCAAGCCCACCCTGGCCCGGTGGTGAGAAGCAGAAATGCTAAGCAAACATACACCCTGCAGTGTGACGAACAAGAATACAAGATAAAAAGATAAGCCAGTCAAGTATGCAGACACTTGGGGTTGCAGGATTTGTTCAGCTGGGGTCAGAATCCTGTCTTTTTTCAAAAGTACTCAAATGTCAATCCACTGAAAACAGACTAATATAGAGCACCAGACTGTGATCTGCTCTTGTAAGAATACAAAAGTGTAGAACTTCTCATAGGCATAGAGACAAGAAATTTATTAAAACAGAACTACCATGATTACCTGCCAATACATCCAAATCTTTCCTTTCTTAAGGGGTCTAGCACCTTTTCACGCATACAGAAAGATCCATTTTGAATAATGCTTCCAGTAACTGTTGGAGATCCACAGTGTCAAGTATTGATCCACCCATCCTCTGGCATTACAAAACATCAGTTGCCTGAGGTTGCATCCTCTGCTTTTTATCCCAAACTTGCAATACTACTGTGGCTCCTTATAACTCTCATCTATCAATAGCATGGAAGTGCAGACATACAGTATCAACAGCAAGACCATAAAGGACATTAGTATCAAGGAACATATTTATATAGTGATTTTAATGTGCAAGTCTTGGATACATGACAAAGTTGGATCTCTTGCTCTGTGGAGACTGTGCACATTCTTAAAACAGAAGAAATAGTAAGTTTACCATAGGTCCCAGCATGTTATGCTCAACTAAATCATCTGACACATGCTGTAGGTTTTGACTGTGCAGACTGTTTAGGCTACAGCATCCTCACCTGATTAATTATTAGAGTTTGTTAAGCCATATTAACTTCATCATGAGCCTTAAAACCTTGGGTCAGGATCATGTTGTGAAGAAAGCTGTTCTCTTACAGTATTTAACACCATACTCATAAAGGTCTTGCACTGACACATTTAACAACAGTAATAAGATTTTTGTTCTGTGGTTACTCCCCAAAATTCATTAAGGCAAAGCATGGAGCAAGATACTACAGATAGCAAAGGGCAGCAGAATCTAGCCCACTTTGACAGATAACCTGACTAAATACAACATCACTGTAAATCTGCTCCAAAGGCATCTTGAAAAAAGAGCTGGATTTGCTGCAGTATGGCAGATGATAATTTTTACTCTCATGAACACGAGCCACTGCTCTTTCTGCGATACTCTTTCTCACCAGGAGTTGCCGCGAGCACTGCCAATCCATGCTGTTTAGCTGACATTCATCAAGCAGCAGCCTGACCTTCTGTGCCTTTTCCCTCCCCCAGGGAGCATCCTGTGCTCCCACACAAAAAAACACAGGAGCCCAAAGGACACAAATAACAAAACATCCTTATTGACCATGGAAGAGCAGACATCAACCTCACACAGTGATCACCTCACTTTGATCAGAGCTTCATGCACCGCTTACAGATGCCTAAAGCCAGTGTGTGTTTCTGACCTCCATGTCTCTTCGCGATTACTCAGCAGCACACAGTTTTATCCTGCAATGGTCAAGAGCACAACACGTGTTTGCCCACCTTCCCCGGCTTGTTTTTTTTCCTTTATTGATTATGATCAGCTGTAAAGCCTGTGAATTCTGGGTGCTCCAGGGGTTTTCTTGACAGCTAACTAAGCCTGAGGCAAACACAGACTTATGCAGCTCCAAACAATCCTACCTGGGTTTCTTCCTCCTCCCCCTTCCACCATGCACTGCATTTAATGGTAATTGTTTATGATAAGGAGATTGTAATTAGGAACATGTACTGGCATAAGTGTCCAGCATTTCATATGCCAAGCATGTGCCACCAGCGCAGTCAAGACACCTCCAAAGGTTCTTTTAATTTTTTATGATTTTCTTACAGCAGATAAAGAATCCCTTCCCCTTATGCACACATATATTTATGCAGCTTAACTCCACTTTCTTGTGACAGCTGATTCAAATACAGCCCAAGTTACTAACACTGCACAAGCAGACTTGTTGGTTCTTTCCCAGTAAGTAGGAGATCAATGTCACAAAAACCAGTGCAATGAACTTTTAAAATGGTGGTCAAGCAGAGAAATTTAGGGCTGAGAATATGCACAGATAGCTAGCTAATGTCTCATTCCCAGCCCAGTGTTCATCTGCAGGTGAGAGACGGTGTGCTGATCTTGCCTTTGTAATTGCTGTTCATGCTGCATAGATTGTTAAAGGATTTCAGAATATATATAAGAATATAAGAAGAAGGTATGTAGATTATATAGCTCCCTTACAAGCACACACAGCTCTTGAACAATCCAGATAAACCCAGAAAAGACAACACTCCTGTAAGGAGAGTTTCGGGTTTGTAAAAGACAGCAGTGTGAATGATAATTTGAGTCTTATATTAATACTCTTTCTTTAAAAGTTGCTTATTCATTCAAGCTATCAACATGTTGACTCATTTTTGTTTGGCTAGAGGTAATAGCTGTACTCTCCCATGCATTCAAGTTTCAACCAAATTAGAGTGCAAGTTAGAATTCTTTGCCCCTGGCTGACAGTCTTACACAGCTGTCAAGACAGCAGAAGGCTTTCTCCAGGTAAATGAGAGATCTGCATTGCTATGGCACAGTTCCTGCTAATCCTTTTATCTGATGCTACCATCAGTGAGACCCACCAAGGAAGAAATACATGCCATGCCCACAATTATACATACTCTGCTAATTGAGTTTCCTTGCAAAACAATGAGCTTCTAGGAAAAAAACATGCTTTCTGAAACTGACAGAATGAATGCCCCAGCCTTTTGGCTCTCACTGCAAATACAAAGAACAAAACCACTCCAGTTGTATATTTTACAGGATTTAGAGAAGAAAAACCCTTTTTCTGAGCTACAAGTGCTTATATAAACAATTTTTACAGTTTAGATTGATCTGAAAGATGACTACTCCCCTTCATTAAATAGAGATGCAATCACCATTTGGAAGAGGATGGATTTCGCAACAAATTATTAGGCAGTTACAACCTTAAAGTTTTATCATGGTACCTAACTAAATGGAGCTCAGTAAGCAGATGTATCCAAGAACCTCAAAGGCAGACTATGCATTACCCAGCCTTTTTCCACCAACTTACTCCATGTCATATAGAACAGCCTAGCCAAGAGTCTAGAAATTCAAAGAAGCCTTTTAGCATTGCTCTTAAGATCAAGAGGCTTGTGATATTTCAAGTGTACAGTATATAGAGAAAAAGCGCAGAAAGTTTTCTGGGCAGTACTGCACAGTCTTCATGGCAAAGTCTGAAGGTGAGCACACTTCTATCAGTATCATCTTCCCATCTCAATCCCTAGCAGGGAGACATGACAGAAGAGAATAATTTGCAGTGAAACTTCAGATGATATCCTCTAGTAGCCAAGCAGTTGGTTTTCACATAGCTTCTCATCATGCATGAATTTGGAAAAATGTTGAATTAGAAAAAATATATCAGGAATATATTTATTAATTTCATGATGATTACTTTTTCCTCGCTAGCAAAGTTACTTAATTCATCAATCAGTTAGTATACTCCAACGAAATATTCACTCTCAGGATAACAGAAAATGCACACACCTGTTGAAGGCTATGAAGAGTGCCACATTTTGAATTCACTTCGATACAACTCAAAACAGCATAAGAGGTATATTAGACTTACACTGAAATAACAGTTGTTGTCATCAAAGCAAAAGTTCTCTCTTATCTGCATGTAGGATATTTGCTTGAAGTACATGAAGTGAATTGGTCATCTTGCAGTGCAGGGTCTGAGGACCAGATTTCATCTCGAAGTAGCTTTGCTCTGGAGAAGGACGAAGTGCACACAGGCATGGATTCATCCCACTTAATTTCAGACTCTTAAACTATATACCTAAATTAAAAGCTCAATTGCCCATAACAGCTTTTATTAAGCAAGGAAAATACCAGAAAGTAATTTTGACCTTATGTGAGCTGACTTCATCTTCTAGAGGTACCTGTTGTCTACACCAGTAATACCTCTAATTTAGGAATCTTGTGTATGGAAAGGCATCAAGCATCTGGAGACAAGGAGGATGAAACTGGTGTACATCAAACTTGTTAAAATATTATAAAACTCCTCCTTCTAGTATAACATTTCTGCTGTGCAGATCAGTAAAGAACGATTTGGTCCACATCATACAACCTTCTGCCTCTGTATTTCCCTTACCTTGAGAGGCATTAACTAGTTGCCCCTCACCTCTTCTCAGAGCAAAGCTGTGGCTCCCCACTTCTCTCTATGCACTAAGACAACAGAGTCTACCAATCCAGCTCTTACAACAGATTTTTTCATCTGATCAGTCAACACAGGTTTGCCTTCCTCATGGAAAAAAAAAAAAAAAAAGAAAAAAAAATCAATCTTAGCTATTATGAGAAGTAATATTTAAGGCATGATAAACAGCATTAAATAATAGAAGCAACCCTGATGGTTAGGTTGTTCCTCAATTCTGGAAGATTATGACCTTTGCAATGGAAGCCTTTGCTGCAGATCTTTGAAATTCAGCAGTTAAAGCCCTTGAGCTAAAAAAGTGCTTTCCCCTTTGTCTTATGAAATTTCATTAGACTTTAGCTGCAATCTCAGCTATTAAAAAAATAAAAAGCCACATTTCCTTTCTTTCCCTTGCATTCCCCAGAATATAAGAACAGCTGCACTAAGTCAGACTAAAGGTCCATCCAGCTCAGTTTCCTGCCTCTCTGACAGTGGCCAGTAGCAGATGTTTAGGGAGAACATATAAAATATAGGTTATACACACAGTGATATTCCCCTGTAAACCTCCCAGCTTCTGGCAGTCAGCAGTTTAGGGACTTCCTGAGCTGAATTTAAAGCCCACCATTCTGTATATATAATTAGATGGTATATTCCCCAAGTGCATTACTTTGCATCTATCAACATGAATTTTGTCTGCCCAGTCATTCAGTATTATCAGATCATTCTGCACTTCTTTAGACTCCCTTTTATTTTTTAATGACTCTGAACAATTTTGTACCATCGTCAGTCTTTGTCAAGTCACACTTCATCCCTTTCCCACACTATTTAGTAATATCTTAAGTGGCACAAGTTCTGGAACAAGTCCCTGTGTGACTCAACCAGTAACCCCATGTTATTCTAAAAAATGACCATTTATGTTTATTCTTAACTTTCCCCGATAATTTTCATCCCATGATAGCTTTATTTCTTTAAGAAGCTTTAGTAAGGCCTCCTGACAGGTTGGGGTTTTTTTGAATCTTCATATACAATATCAACCAGGGCAACCCTAGCCACATGATCCTTTACTCCTTCAGAGAAAAGAAATGGATTTGCGAGGAGACACTTTATCTTTCAAAAGCTGTGGTGGTTCTTTCCCACTGAATCTGTATGTGTATTCATTCTTGATTGTTTACACCGGTTTTCCTAGTACAGAAAACAGACTTAATGACTCATAACTCTCTGGAATCCACTTTAGATGCTACTGCCATGTTTGCATTCCTTATCTGAGTTCCTTTAGAGGATGTGGGTGAACAGCTATGACAATTCACTACTTCTTTTTGCACAGTTCCACAGTGAAATGTCACCTATTAATACATGATTTTCAGATATTTCCTCCAAGTCATCCTGCATAAAAGATCTCCCTCTCTAGAGATCTCCTCTCCTCTAGCCCACAGTGAGCAGAGTCCCAGGCTGCACACATGTCTCCACCTGCAAATTTAAGGCAGAATAAAGCAGTGACTAGGTTGTGTCCAGTGAACTTGTATGATCTATCTCACTTCCAAAGTTGCCACTGGGGACCAATTTAGGAGAACTAAGCTCTGAAGGGTATTTAAAAGCTTGTTAATGTCATTCTGAAATACACACACTGTGATTTTAAAGTCAATTGCAAATTAAACACAACTTTTTCAAATTCTGTCTAATTAAGGGATCAAAAAACAGGGATGTCAGTTCCATAAGCTACAAATAATGTTCCTAAACTAGCAGCTGCTATTTATACCCTTTTCACACTGCAAAATTACTCCAGCCATTTGATTCAAGAAATACCTGCACAACTGTTCTGTGTTCAAAAGCAGCTGGAGGGTGAAGGCATCTTTGTTTTGAGCCAGGCTGGCCTGTTTAATTCTGCTGCCTGATTAGTCTGTAAAACACTATACATTTTCTCTTTTTCATGGATACAACCTCTGGACATTCATAATAAGGCATCTGCCAAACAAAAGGACTCCCTTTGGCATGTCTTGCAGGGGACACAAGACTTGAGTGTAATAAATAAAGGGGACCTTTTTATTCAGACTACTGAGAAGAGGCAATACCTACAGTCCTCCTTGGCTCTTTCATTTCTAGACTAAACAACACAGTCTGCACTATAACTAGTGAGCTGATGCTTAATCTTTACTTTCATGTTCTAGCTTTTCAAAACTGAATTTGTGCATGTGGATGACCCTGCAACCAGCATAGGAAAATAAATTATTGTTTAGAACTGCATGTCAGTGATTCCCATTAAAATTCTTACTCTACCATTTAATGTTTTCAGCTTACTACGTATTCTTGTATTGAAAAGCATGTTTGTACACAGAAATTGTTGAGGCAAAGCTATATGTTCCAGAAAGTCAACAGAGATATGAAGCAGCTGAAACTCTTGATTTGGAGCATATGATTATTTTTGGCAACTAAAAAACAAATGAAGCTTTTTGGCAGAAATAAGGGTAGCAGTGACCAGCTTTAATTTTAGAAGAGAAACACCCATATGTGCCACATCTCACATGTACAACACAATTTATTAGCCTTAGAAATCTACTAAAATAAGTAATATTGAATTTATAAAGTGTAAAAGTAAAAAATAGGAGTGAAGCACTTTTTAGTAAAGTGTCAGCAAGGTGAATAACCCAGTACTTCCACACTTGCAATCCATAGGCATGCTGAAAACTTTATCAGTCCTTGCAACATTAAGCTCCGAGCAAAAACAGTTTGCAACTAAGGCCTGGATTTTGCTCAGCTAACACCTCTTGCCCAGATCCTCAGCCTTGGATCACACCTATCAGATCCAGACTTTGTACAGAAAACACATAGGTAGTTGCAAATTTTTAGTCTACACCAATGTTGTTAGTGCATTCAGCAGAAAACTGTAACATCAGCCTGGTCCTTATTCTAAATTAGACAAAACTCCAAAAACCTCTGCCCCTTCACAGGTGGAGGATGGTAGCAGTGCTTAGGCATGGATGGGCAAGAGAAGAGTCTCTTTTCTTTTCCTTGAGGAGGAGCTGGTTCACTCTAAGTCCTTAAATTCACCAGAGGGATTGGGGGTGGCTAAAATTGCTATCTTAAATGGAGGTAGGGTCAGTAAAATCTCCACAGGTTCTGAAATACAGTTGGTAGCTAATTAGCACATTGTAACAAATTATTATTGTTGTTAGCTAGGAGCTATTATTTCAAAAACTGCTGGTTTCCTAGGTACAGATTTCACTAGCAAGCAAGGCAATAGCTCTGTAGTTCATTTGTCAATCATTCCTTCTGCTCAGAAGCCAGGTTGAAACTGTTCTGCAATTGGTTGCCCCATATTAAAAAAATCACAGAAAAAAAGTCTGGCAAACAAACTCCAAGCCGAATGAAGATCTGTACAAACTGTTCCCTATTAAGCACTGCAAAATTAGAGAGTTGACAAATAAATTTGGACTATTAGAATTAAAAATACAGTTCTTGGTGTTTAGCTTTACGATCTTTACCTGATGGCTGTGAAAAAAACAATCTAGCTCACTTAATTCTACATCCATGATCTCCGAGATAGTCATGTGGCACAAATTATCTTCCTAGCTCAACAACAGTTGTGTGCAAAAGAGGAAAGGGTGTGACAGCAAATCTGCATCATTTCTAAACCTGGTTTGAGTGATGAAGAAAGAGCTTTTGCACCCAAAATCTAAAACATTTAAGTTTTCTCAAAACTTTAAATAAATAAATAAAATTATGTAGATTAGTTGCTGAGGCTTCTAAACTTTTATCAGCATAATAAACTTACCTGAATGTACAGTGTAAAACTAAGTCAGACATATTCTTACTCCAAATGATGATCCAGTCTGAAATTGCCATGTTTATATATTGTAAGTTGTAACTGTCAAAATACTAAGTTGCTGGAAGTTTTGACAAAACTTTTGCAGACACTTAATTTGTGTAACTAGTCACTGTGCTTAAATATTTGAGAGACAGATTCAGTAACACAAATCAGTGAGCAGTCAGCCCCTATAATATACCCTGCTCACTTCAGAAACATTTCATGGACTTTACATACCAAACACACACCAAATCCACCATTCATGCACCAGGCCTCTCTGTGCAATAATGAACTGCTGATCTGTTGCATTTAGGTTACATTGCACGAGGGCTGGACATCTGTATAGTTAACACCCAGTGAAGCCTGCTTTGGCACCCATCACCCTGCCCTGAGCTCCTGGGCTCCCCCCACCGTGTGACTCAGCTGCTGTCCACGCTCCCTTCCAGCCCCACAAACGCTGCCCACACTGCATCAGCCCCTTAGCCAGTCCCCTAGGTCGAAGCTAGCTGAAATATAGATGCTATGCCTATGTACCTCTCTTTAGCATTTCCCAAGGGCTACCTTAGGCAACCTCATATCTCTTTTAAGTCCCACACGGAATCACACGTTCCCCCTTGGACAGACATGGGGATGAATGTACCTAATTAGGTGCTAGAATTCACACAGCACGGCAACAGACACATTACAGGATGCCCAAGCTTACAGATTTAGCTTAATGTCAAAATGTTAGGGTAATTTTGTCAGGCTTTACATTTCATCTCTCTTTGATATTAAATATACGGTAAATGGATTATCTAGTAGCTCAAACAGGTGGCACTGCACAACTGCACAGTTCTTCAAAATCACTTTGGAGCCCCAAGGTTTGAAAAGATTCCACTCAACTCCATTTCTCCTTCAGTGAAATCCAAGTTGCTGAAATACAATTATGCAGCAAATTCAGAAGAGCTACAATTCATGTTAATGTGTATTCAATACAGCTTAGACTTCCTCTAAGCTTAACCACTTAAAAATAAATACTAGAGAATTATTTACATTTTTTTCAGAACACTAAAGAGAAAATCTTAGATATTCATACATTCCATCCCCATTTTCCATGGAACATTTCCAATCTTCATTTTCATTGCTTCTTTAATGTTGGCAAGGAGAAATTAATTGCATTAATTCCTTAATTCTACAACGAAGGAATCTAACTTTGATTTTTAAGATATGGCAGTTTCCTAATTAATTTTATTTGAGAACTTTCTTCCCTGAAAAAGAACTTCAGGCAAGGTTATATGTAACTAAATATTTTGCCTTTGTTTGGAATCCATATATCACTAAATTATTTTTTAGCACTTTCAAAGTAATTAATGAAGTCAAAAAGTCTCTCGTGACATCACATTCCAGCCATGCTAAAGCCTGCTTTAATCTCCACTCTCTGAGCCTGAAGTAAACAAGTGATACTTAGCTTAGCTCAGTGAAATAAATTAGCACAAGAAAAATAACGTCCATGATGTGCTTCATTCTGTAGTCTTACACACTTTCATGAAACTTCATGCCAGTGGTGCACGTCTGCCAAGATAAATGTAACAGTATTCTACACAACTGCAAAAATGTTAAAATAAAGTGAGTCAGAAAAAAATCTGACTTTTTGCCAATTTCAAACAGCACAGAAATATGTTATTCTCATCCACTCCAGGTTTACAAATTTTGCTGTGAGCAAAACATATTTTTGCTGCATCCTTCCCTAAGTAATTTTCCCAGGGTAGAATATGGTTCTTCCTTGAAGAATTTTGCTTTGCAAAAAAACTGCTAGAACCTTTTTTTTTTTTTCTTATTGAAAGCAGTTTTGTGGAGTACGTTACAATGAAACACTCTCTCCTAACCACCTAATTATTCCAGCATCTACAGAAATCAGAAACAGGTAGTGGCAAAGTAACAGTTCTAAATTCTTCCCTAAAGGTTTCTTTCCTCCGTACTTCCCCAGCCTGCTGGAGCGCGTGCTAGCCACATTGCTCAGAGACATTCACCTGAGGATGCCAGACGATTCATCTTTTTGGACTAGAAGTGGGTGAACAAATCATCATTCTTTTTGGTGAGATATAAAAATTCTCAAACTGTCTTTCCCAAGCAAAAGATATTTATTAACATTGTACAGTCCAAGCTATTATGTTATTCTTTAGCAACACTGAGACTAGATCAATGGTCTGGGAAAAGAGAAGAAAACCCTTCTCTCTCCCAACTGCTAATTCACTGCAACTGGGGCACCTCCTGGAGCAGGCCAGTTATATGCCATTCCTTATACGAAATAAGGAGCAGATGTTTTTCCAGGCCAATGTGAATGACATGAGAAAGGACCCTCTTTCATGCTACTAAGAGATGTCTATACCACAGGTTGTGTAATTATCTTCAAGCTAGCTTGTTCACATAGTCCAAGTAGCACAGGCATAGTACAACAGAGCTCAGCATGGGCAACGAAAGCCCATGAAATAAAGCCCTAAGAAATAAATTAAATATTCAATAATTAGCCCAAACAGAGCTCTTGTAGCTGCTATGGCCAAAGTGCTACTGGGCCTTAGGCTAGGTTGCTTAAAGCTGCTAAGGAATGTCTTAATTTATAGGCCACATCCTTAGCATTCCTTAAAAGCTTTTCCCTTTCTTTTCCACCTTGACTGGATGTGGATCCAAAAAGGCATTGCTGGTTTATTTTTTGTATGAAGTTGGCAAAATCATCCATGTCCAGTAGCTAGATTCTTCCTCTACAGGTCTTGCATTCCATGTTAATGAGGAAGTTTTTTTGTTCCCTGATCTGAGATGCTGGAAGGTTTGCTTTCTTTGCTTTTTTGTGTAGATTATACAAATTAAATGCAATCAGATCTCATGCTTGTGATCTGAAGTGCTCACCAATATATCATATTTTGCTGTGTATAAAGCACTTTACAGATGCAGAGAGAGCAGAGAGTGAAAGGGGGCATCTTTTTCTGTAATAGCTGTTACGGAGGCTAGGCTTGGTAAATCAGTGGCTTAATCTGTTATAGTAAATAAGACATTTTTCTGTGCAGTCCTCAGCACACAGACTTAAAAACCTTATGCAGGAGAGGTAAATAAGGTGTAAAAATAGTTCTTCTCAGCAGAGCCAAGATGATAAAGCTGCTGCATTTTAAAAAACGAAAAATAAAAAATCAATTACTTTTTCCCAAGTGGTCACTGAAAAATAGCACATGTTAATGCATTTCATGGGACAAATAAATACAAGGAAAGTGTGCCTAAAAGAAGAGTTGAGAGCCAGGGCTCCACAGCTAACACTGACTCCTGGTTGTCACAAAAATAATCAGTGCTGATATAGGAGAATGAAACTGCTAGAAGAGAGTTGAAAGCTCAGCTATATTTTCTGCTTGGGCACTGGTCTCACAGCCCTCAGAGTGTGTGTTTGGGTTATTTCAATGTCCTCTTTGTGAGCTGTGAACCTTCTAAAGGTTATTTTAACCTAATTCTACCTCCAACACATGATTTCAAAGGCTTGATTTCAGGCCAGTGCAGCTGAATGTGCCTGTGCACTCACAAATATGATGGCTCTTCATCTTAAATTCAACCTGAGGCCACCAGAACAGCAGGCGTGCATCTGTACAGTTAGAAGGACTGGCAAGGTTAAGAGGTGGAGGCCATAATCAAGTTACACACCCTCTACAGTCAGAGTGGGATAATTAACACATGCTCCTTCATGGGTTACACGTGCCCCATTGACTTCAGCCTAACTCTGCACTTACCTGGGAAGCCACCCACATGCATGCAATAATATCAGAGCTAAAGTTTAAAACTCGGTGGTTGACGAGGACATTTTTTTTCTTTTATATGATGGAAAACCAGACATGCCTTACACGCATACTGAATCCCAGAAGTAAATCCTTTAAGATACATTGTTGCTGAAAATTTCAGTGTTGAAGGTACTTTGGCAAACTAGATACACACTCTATATGTACTCTATGAACTTTCCCCTGCTGAACGAAATCGTGCCTTCCAACTATTTCAGAAAGTAAAATACCCCATGCAGGTTCTATCAAAATACGTGAAAGTATATAAAATGTGTACACAGTCAAATGCAAAGCCTAGCATCAAACACAGCATTGAGGTTGCTCAATCAACCTCTCAGATCAGGAAATTCCAAAAGTTAATGATCCATGGTCGTCTTTTCTGTAACTCCACTGAAGTTATTTTGCATTCCCAGAACCCACTGACATAAAACATATGAAGGATTTCTATTAATTTTAATTTATTAAAGTTTGTGTTACTTAATTCATGGTTGAGACTAGTAGGAGATTCTATCTGGACAAGTTAACGTCATGATAAAATTGAGTTAAATCCAATCTAGGTGTATAATCTTTGCACGAGAAACCTGAAATCAAGACAAAGCAGACCAAAGTCCAATGAAGTATTTAACAGCTCAGGAGTTAGGTTAATTTGCTGTCTCTCCTACAGATTTGTGTGTGACCTTTGGCAAATCACCTAAATCTCCATGTAATATTCAGTCATTTCCATATTAGTATATGTAATCTACAATAACTTCATTGCAGCTTGAGCTACTTTATTTCATTCTGCAAGGACAATGAAACTAGCCAAGCTTAAAGTTGGCATCAGTCACATTTTTTATTCATTTGAAATCTATTTTTAAGTCATATCAAAAGGACCATATCTTTCTCACACTGTCATAATGTAAGTAGCTCCTATAGTGCTCTATGAAAATTCAAAACAGGTTCACTAATCACAGAAAATGTCAACCTGAAAGGGCTTTTAGAGAGGCAAGACTGACTTAAATAGGATTAGAACGGAAGTTTGAAAACATGAAGGAAATTTGGACAATTATCCCATTGACTTCTCTGTTGTCAGGATGTCACCTAGCACTTGTGTTATGTTAGCTCTGACTGCTACCTTGCACATTCATCGGGAAGAAGTACACATGAGTTTCCTGAAAAATATTGAAAATTTTTATATCAGTCATATCCATTGATTTATTTTCAGGAAATAAGACACAAAGTAACACTTTCTGTTGCATTTTAGTTCCTACCATTCTGTTCTGTTACATTTTCCCCCACTATTGCAAAGGTTGAGTTGGCAATGCTTAATGGTTTTAGATTTTTTTTAAATTTAATATATATTTTAAAGTAATAAGATGTAAAATATATTTTTATGTATTTGGAAAATATATATAACTCTTCCCTTAACCTAGTTTCATAGTGAGAAAAGCTGATCAGCTCTATTTAAACAAGTCATTGCGTGAACTGCTAGATGATACTCCCCTAAAGTTGCAAGTTCTTTGTGTTTGCTTACAGAAGTTAAGCTGAAACATATTGGCAGTGCCAAAAAGCTATAGGCACTGTTGACTTATGTCACAGACAGATCTGTCCTAGCCTTTTTATTATTATTTTTGTGTTTTTTCAGGTATATTTCATATACCTCCAAATATTTATTTTCACCTCTTTTAAGAGGTAAAATATACCTGTGGACTTCTTAGTGTAGACTCTCGCTTTTCTAAAATGTAGAATATACTTGCTATATTTAAAGACTGCATAATACCTTTCATGAGTACTCAGAACTTCATTGAGTTGTATTGCAATATTATGAAATGCATGTGTTTACTACAGGGAGTGATTTCACAGGTGTTTAAAAATATGCCATATGCCTGTCTCCTGAAATAGGGCAAACCTTGACACCATAATAATGTTATATACTGAGATAGCCAAAATATGCACATGACATCCCTCTTCGTCAAGTATATATGATAGATTAGTTATAGATGCTCTGCTTTCCTTTTCAGAAGCTGTTCTTATTGTAGTGTAAACACAGAATTAAAAAGGTTGTAAAATAAATGGAAAAAAACACTGATATTTCTCAGCCCTGAAGTATGAATTTTTAGAGTAGTCAGATTTCACATTTCATTTGTGCTCAGAGAGATTTTCTAGTCTTTGGAATTGTCAATGTATGTCTAAATAAATGAGAAGGCCATTTGCAAGGCTGTCATGTACAAAAATAACTGGTTAAACTCCATTTTGCATGAAAATAACTGGTGGAAATCTCTGTCCCTCAGTATATCACTGAAATAGAACTGATTTCACTGGATATTTCATGTATGCTCTGCAATCAAGGAAAAAAAAAATCAGGAATAAAGACTGTTGTTTTGCAGATCCAGGTTTCCCCAAGAAAGTGCCACAAATCCAAAGAATGCTCCCAAGTGCAACATTTTATGCAGGAATCTCTAATTTAGCAGACAGATGTGGAAAAACACATGTAGTTGGAAAACTCCCTAATGACAATAGAGGCAGATGGAAAAGAGGCCATATATTACAGCTAGTACCAGTATTCATTTGTGCTCAAAGTTAAAAATGATACTCAAGAAAAAAATGCGTATCATTAATCAAATGAACTTTATAAGAGTTAAGAAGCCCTTCTTCATCTGTAAAAAAATTAGCCATAAATAACATTATTGTTACTGAGTTTTAGAATCATCTGATGTATTAAGGCAACTTTAACCTGATCTTTTTATATTTCTTGAACCACAGCATGTGCTATGCTGTGGTTCCCCAGACTGCGTCACTCAGAGGTACCTCTGTTAACAGAAGTCTGCTGCTTCTGCAGAGTGGCATCAGGGATGGAGCAAGCTTTCTTGGTTCTCAAGCCCACAACTGTCCACTGTTTCACCTTACGTGACTTGCAGTGGTCTGAGAAAAGTCTGTTTACTAGCCACAAAGGAAAAGACAAAGTAACGCACAATGTTGGGAACAAGGACCAGAAGTTAGGATTTCTTCTTTCCCGAGGAAACGACTGCCTGAGTGGCTGACAGAGGTAAGTAGCCATCGCACACAAACCTCAGTGCAACACAGGGATGTAAGGTCCCTGGAAATTCCTTAAAACACTGGGGTATAGTTGGTTATGCTATGTGCAAATCACAAATGAGAAAGCTCCAAATTGCCTGGAGATGTGGAGAAGTGATAAGTGTCAGGCCATTCCTGACAGATTCAGACATATCAGTGCTAGAGAAAATACTTCAGCTTCCCAGATTTTCTCAGTTAAAACTACAGTCAAAGCAAAAATGAGAATGTATCATTACTGAGATGACAGTTGACTTATTTAGTCCTCCAAATTGTCTTCCTTTGAATTAAAAATATGTTCCGAGAAATAAAAAGACCTAATATTTTTCTACACTTTTAATTTTAAAAAATAACAGCCTTCAAATATTATCACATTCTTTTAGACTGGCTTTTTATTTGTTTATTTTTGTGGTTCTCTAATTATGCGATACATGGCAGCCTTTTAGTCTTTCAATACAATACACCATCTCTCAGAAAAAAGCATGTTAATTGGGTACAGCCTTCTGGCCTGTGCAACGTGTCTAGTCAGTTCCCAAAGCAGATGAATGCAGTTTCGTATACCACAGGTTTGAGTAAAAATATGAAAGCTGTAGTGGAGGGTATTTACGAAGGCCATCTTTGGCCTCAGGGGCTAACCTCCTTATGCAATGTCTCCTGGCTACTGCTTTGAAATACCCTCTGCTGGAGCCTCTCTTGCTGCCAAGCACAGGGACAGCTTTGGACAAAAAAAACCCCAAGGCTAAATTAGCCATTGTGAACACCCCACTTCTAAACATGCAGGATTTTTTCATTAAGAGATTAAAGTGCAGGTATGTTGTAAATTTATCTTATGTTCATAGAGTGATGTCTTCATGCTGCCTCCAAACACTTCTGCAGCTCGTGCTCCTCTCACTAAGCTCCATGCAAATACCTACAAAACCCTTGTGTAGCAGTAGATTCTACTGGGGTAGAATCTAGCAATACACACCTTTCTTGAAGTCTGCAGGGTTAACAAATATGACAAACATAAAGTTAATCACAGAAAACATAATGCACAATGTATAATGTACAGATCCAATGAATGCTCTGAGAGTTCACTCCCAGGTCCACAAGGTGGACAGGCTCAGACTAGCTTCTCATGATAGTGATAGAAATGTTCCAGCATTCACATTTTGCATACACATGCAAGTACTCTATAGTGAGAGTTATACTCTCTGAAGAATCAATATGAAATAAAGCAGCTTTTGGTGGAAAATATGTATGTTTTCATCAGTATTTTTCATTGAAATGTTCTTGCAGGCTGATCAGAGCCATCATTTAGAACATAAAATCATGCTTCTCTTGTATCTCGGTTCATGAACTCTGCACAGAAAGGGCTATGGATTCCATCGAAAGCATCAGTCCAGAAATTGCTCCACATGGGGTAAACTCTGACCTTCTGTCTGGCTCCCAGTGACATTAAGGGAGTTTTATAACTATGGGCATCTCAAAATGTGGGGGTGGTAAAGTCTGAAAGAAAAGATCAATATTTAGGTTAGCAGATAACTCTCCAGAGAGCCCAACCCTTTTACAATTGCCATTCGTCTCTACCAGAAAGCAGTTTCACATCAAATGGAGAGCAATAAATCTTATGAACATACAAAAGCAAAGGGAATGAACTTAGCCTAAAAGCCATCCAAAACAATACACAAAATGCATTCTTGAGAGACAACAGGAATATCTCTGTATGGACACAATTCAGAATGCACTGTGCCAGAAGTCTGACAAGTACGGATAGGAAGAAAAGACATATGCAAGAGTTCAGACCACATTGATGAAGAAAAGTTCTAAAATGTGAAAGCCACAAACTCTTCTGTAATATCCTGATTCCCTTTTTTTTTTTTTTTNTAATATCCGTTTTCCCTTTTTTTTTTTTTTTTTTGTCATATAAGCCAATATTATCTGCAGCAAAATGGCTAAAAATGGTCTTATCTCATTCAACATCTGTTGGATTGTCCCATGATAAAGTGTCACCTCAGCCCACATTATTCTAATATCTAAATAGGCCACACTCTTAATTTTCTCTAGTACCTGAATAGAATCTGGAAGATGGAAAATATGTTCTTCAGACCTAATTTTTGAAAGTTCATGTGAGTGGAAGTATATCACACTGCCTTTTAATTTCTCTGAAAAGGATTAAGGAAACAGAAAATTCCCCAGAAATGCCCAGAGATACAAGACTAGACCTGGCAGCCTTACTCATAGGCTACCCATAGATTAAAGTACTACTTAACACAGGTACAGTTTGTAGGTTCTACCTTTATAAAGCTAATGGAAAATTGGGTCATTTTATTTGCACTTTGTGAGATGTAAAAATGGTAAATAGTAGCAGAAAACATTTTAAGAACCTGTTTGTTTGTTTTACGTTGTTAATTAACACCAGGAGATGTTAATACTTTTTTTTTTTTTTTTTTTTTAAAAGAACAGC
>VZTL01036817.1:3497-19311 GCA_013400535.1 Scopus umbretta
TGACCACTTACAGTTCAAGTCCCATTTTTATAACTGACTTCTGAGTCTGAATGTCAGTAATATGAAATTTTTTCAGCATTTCTCCTTATATCTGTGTGCACATTTTGGAACTGCACTAAGCTACAAAAGGTAGTCTCTGGAGCAGTACCAGAGACCACCTGTGTCACGTTCCTCTCAACGCTTTTCCCAACCTATGCTTGCCCAAGAATGATGTCATTGAACCAGCACTGTGGAAGGATTGCATGAAAGATGGAAGAAAAATGGAGGATTTCTTTTTAGAATTCGTCAACATTCATAAACATCAGGAACAGACAGAGGATATGTGGGAATCAATTCAGCAGGAGTTTCATTTTCATCTGTGTGTAGGTGGTTTTGGACCGTAGGAGGAATACGTAATAATGGTTTTATAATCACAAGAAATTTGGCTGTAGGATGACATGCTGACAGGGGAATTCGTTTCTGGTTTTACTCAGATTATTCACTAGCGTAAGCAATATGTTTACATGCACAATGAAAATAGAAAGCACATTTTTCCCAGTTTTAGCTGAGGATAAGTAAACGTATACAATGTGCAATGTTAATTATAGCTTCACAGTGTGCATCAAACTTAAAATAGCTACTATTCCTGTTTCATTAGCAAAATAATCATTCATATGCAGGACTTAATTGACAGAAAAGTAGCAGAGCCATTCTTATAGGATAATTTATTTTTTAAAGGCGTTTTTGAAAAGAGATAGTACTGAAGAGATTAACATATACTGAAAAGTAGGATGTGATATAATGATCGCTCTATCATTCTTTAGCCATTTTAGCTAAAAGGTATACTTGCTAAAATACAAAAAAACTAAACTGAGTTTTATAAAACTCAGAAAGAAGAAATGATTATGGTTCCGCTTTTTCCTACAATAAGCAATCAAAACAGAAGTGTAGCTGATCTTGAGGGATTTTATTAAATCAAAGAACAGAATGGGATTTTTGAAGGTAATAAATAATAAAAGACTACCAAAGATGTACAATGCATGTAGACTTCTGCAAGCTGCAACTGAGGAGGATGCATCCTGATCTTACAGGGATTGTGTTTAACGTTGGAACAAATAGCCCTGACAACATATTAAGTTCCAGAGATGGGTCTGGTCAGTAAGAGTGTAGGACCACCTCTGGAAATTTTTGAATGAAGGACTGTTATAAGCCAGTTACTGACTGACTGCTAATTTTTTGCCCACCTATGTAAACAATGAAATTGTCTTGCAGGACATGACCCAAGAGTCAAAGACCAAGGTAAGCTGCAGTTGACTCATTAGCAGGGAGACATCATGACAGAGGGTCAGAAAGGTGTGACATAGAGAAGGGGTGAAGAAGACTGATGAGATTACCCGGGGTCTGGTCAAATGTCAGACTCACAGAAAGGGTGGCTCGCAGTTCAGAAAGATGTGAAATTTGTGCTGTACTATTTGGAAAAAACCCTTCCTGTAACTGTCCTATATTTCCTCAAAGGCTAAAACTCCAGTGGTTAACAAATATCTTTTACTAAGGTTCTTCCTCTTGCTTGTCAGCCTGCATGTTTAATGGGAAACTCAGAAAGGGCAGAGCATGAGATGGACTCTCGGGGGTTACGCTGAAGTGAAGAATGACTTGGGTAGCAGAGAGGTTACTTCCAGAGTGTTGCTCTGCGGGAAAGATGTTAGAGATATAGTGTGTGCCAGAGTGTTTTCTAGAGATACAGGTTTGGGGATATGACATCCAGTGGTTAGATCTACTTTCAGTGAGCCTCAGTCCAAAGCTGAATGGAGCTGATAAGGGATGTCACTGTCTATATGCCCTGAATCAATTGCCCATTTGGAAATATTGTCAACCCTTTGTGCCCTAACCCAGAAAGGGTTAGTCTGGAACATCAGCATCTTCAGTGGGAATGACAAGCTCCTTCCATCCTAAGTAAGGCACCATTGCCTAGCTAACAGGCAATAACATTCATTGATAAGGAAGGATTACACACACTATATAGAATAAGAGACACTGAGAATAAAATTATGTCAAGCAGAGATCTTAGCAGAGTCACAGGGTTTTAGAAGGTAGATGAGCCTAAGAGGGTCTTACATAGTTGAAAGGGAGGTATTAGCAAACATAAAGCTTGTCTAAGCCAGGTGACTTAATATCTGCGACACCCTCTGAAGGTGTGCGTCTCTTCCTCTACTGCCTCCATAAAGATCCTAGGGTGACTACACTCCTAAATTAGGCTCCTGAACTACCTAAATGTCTGTGGGATCAATCAGACCATCTCTGTGGCTTTAGGTTAACTTTGCATCTGTTTCTAGTACAAAGTTGCTGTTAAACCTTATATATAATCACTTATACATGAGCTTGTTAAGAAAAACTTCAGAAACTTTTTTTCAGGACTCATTTTCTCTTTGCATCCTCCAGTCAGGTCAGAAAATTTGGGAATAGTTTTCTTCAGGCTTTTTCACTCAGGGAAATCATATTAACTTTTGATAAAATCAGACTGTCTCTGGCAGCCTCTATCAATCTCCATAGGTTTCTTAATGAAGAGATTATTTTTGTTGTTAAGGCAGCTGGGCACAGACTGAGAGAATAATTTAGAAGACATTTCAGATATTTCTGACTAACTGTATGAATTGACACTGCCTTTAGCTGACCCCTTATTTTCTTCTGGTCTCCTCATCTTCACCTTCTGGTGTTTGGAAATTATTCTGTGTTTCTGTAACTCACTGGACATTAATCTCATTACATTTCTGCTGAAGACAATCAGGATCATATTATGGTTCTGCAGAAGAATAGAAATAACACAATCCACCCTCAAGCATTTTTTTATGCAAAGTATGTCCTTCCTTACCTAGTGACTCGATGGCTAGTAAAGAACACCTAATATTTATTTATGACAAATTGAATAAGACTCAGCTACAGAAGGGAACAGAGGTCGAGCAAAAGTGTATTTTAATGAGTCTCATCATTAACTGAAACTCTTGAAATTCTGATTGCAATTTTACTGTATTATTTTCTTGCTTTAATTGGCAATTTGTCCTTGTATTTATATTTTTCCACAGTCAGAATGCTTATGATTTAGTAATTTTTTTGGGGTATGGTTTTTGTACTTCTTGTACATTCCTCAACATTATGTAACAGTTCAGCCTTTAAAACTGTTATGGCAACCGACAGTTTTTCCAAAAAGTGTGGTATCATGTTATAGTATTTAATGCTCTTTTGTTTCTAACTCAGCTAGAGTAATTATTTTCAATTTGAAGTGATATGGTGACAATATTAAATACTGTAATAATTCAGCTTTTTTAGGGCTAAAAGAATATGATTTTTAATAAGTTATAAACAGTTATATTGCAAATCCATAATATTAAGTTTCAAGTAAGAGTAATTTACAGAATAGTATAATGTAAAACCATGAGTAATCACGCTCATCTTTCACGTGAAGATTTTAAGTGACACTGATTGCAGTGGCATATTGTCTCACATAATCTTCCCTAAATAAGATGAAATGAGTTACATTTCATTGTGATTCATGAAGTTTAGGGACTTGGATATCTAGCTCAAACTCACATGCCATTGCCAAGGTTGTCTTGCAGTCATCATGGTGCAAAATAGCCTGCTTAAGAGAGAATTCAGTTCTTAAGTGAACTCGATCTCTTCTAAGTGCCTGTCTCTTTTTATTGACCTTAAATAAAGCACAGAACAGCTGCACTCCTAAGTGGGAATCTCAGCTGAGCACCTAAACTTGGAATGGCTAATACATGCGGACAATATACTTTTTTCCTTTAATACATTTTGCAATTGTATAAAGTAAAACTTCTATGTTAAATGCTGCTCTCAAGATATAGACAAAAATGTATTTCCAGTAAAAGCCCAAGGCTTATCAGAGGAAACATTAACAGTATGAAAAGTATGTAAAATACTTCAAATAAACCTGGACTAAAATAGAGACTCTTTTTGCCATCCACTTCTGAATTTGTAGATCAAAAAATGGAAAAATGCTTTTAAAGTATGATCTGTCTTCCATAGCTTAATTCAGGAACAATCTCTATTCAGAGTCATTAGAGGACTGGAATCTACTATACTAAAGACCTTCTAGGGCATTTTTTTCATGAAACAACAAGGAAGTTGGATCTTCATAAAGCCCAGATGGGAGTCATTCATAAGATTTTTTTTGACAAAGAGGTCCAGGCTTTCATCAAGGTTTGATAAAGATAGGAATTTCCTTCATTTTCTGTTTGATGAAGCCTTTCCATGAATATTGTATTTACTGCCATTGCTCTCAACTCTTCCAGCTTTCTGTCCTTGTCCTTTTCCAGAAAATTATTTTCTAGATCCCTTGAAAGGAGGAGGGCATACTGTAGGCAGCACTATGCAAAACACAATCTTACCAGCTGCTTTCTTTAAATACACTGGTTTTGTGCTATCCTTTATGTGACAGAGCAACTCCCAGGCTTTGGAAAATCATGTTCAATTCCTTTTTCTCACTGGAAAGGACAGCACCCTGGCCACCAGCCTGCAGGCTACTTCAGGATGAGGGTGAATTTGAGAGTGCTAGTTCCCACCTTGCCTATCAAGGCAGAGTCACTGTGCAGAAAAAATAAATCACTATTTATTGTTCCAGAGAAGAAAAAAAACTTACAAGGGTATATACAATTCTAAGATATATTTAGGCTTATTTGTAAGGGGACCACTAGAGTCTTGTCCTCCTTTCAGGAAGGATGAGTCTATTTTACTCAATTTAGCTTATAATGGAGTTACTTTACCACTCAACGTATTGATATGTGCATATGTTGATATTTGGGGACATCCATCTGTCGTCAGGCATTGCCCATGGATCTTATGGCTATGTCTATTCTGATCAAACCCCAGCCTTGATGTAGAGTTGCACTGATTTTCATAGAATCATTGAATCATAGAATGGTTTGTGTTTGAATGGACCTTAAAGACCACCTAGTTCCAACCCCCCTGCCATGGCTAGGGACACCTTTCACTAGATCAGGTTTCTCGAAGCTTCATCCAACTTGGCCTTGAAGACTTTTACAGAGGGGGCATTCACAACTTCTCTGGGCAACCAGAGAAGTTTCCCTCATTTGCTTTGCTTGGGACTAGCCCTTCTTGGAGTGAGCTAGTCTGAGTAGTCCAAAAGTGAGTGAGTGAGCGAGTGAGAGAGCGAGCGAGCAAGCAAGCTAACCAACACTGGGGACAGGCAGGAATCCAGTGCTGAAGTTTGCTCCCTGGCCCTCTTTAATTACATAGGGTAAATGCACTCTATGCACCTCAGAGTCTGAGTTCTACTGGAGGTACATCACTGCTTTCACACGTTAAGACTCACTGAAGTCAATAGGACACCTACATGCAGCAAGGCCGATAGCTGTGATTCAGACATGCCATAAGTCAGCATCAATCAGATTGAATTCTGTTAGGTGACAGGCAATAAGAAGATCATTACAAAAGCTATGAGAAAAGGGGGAAAAAAATCCCAGGAAGGAGAATTATTAGAGATCTGCCCTCTGTAATACTAAAATTCAAAGTAAAACTACTCAATGGGATCACTTATTTGAGAGGAGCTGCCTGGATAAAAATAGATTCCTCACTGATAGTCAGATCATTGAGTCTGAAAAGGAAGACATTATTGAAAAAGTGACTACAAACTAGCTTTGTCTGGCATCTGACTGAGTTGTGGGAGCCCTGGTGGTACCAGCAGCTTCCTGCCTGCCACTCCTGGAAATGCTTTAGATAGTGCAAGCAATAAACACTACCCAGTGGGAAACTCGAGAGTAATGTCTTACATTGATTACATGCTAACAGCAGGGAGAAGCTTGATGTGGACTTTCATAAGCTGAATGTGTGAGCTGAACACCCTTTTCTAACAACAAACAAGATACCAAATCTAGGCCACTACACCATCATGTTAGATAAAGGGGGCTTAAAATTTCATTCACACTCCTCCTAAACCAGTGACAGTGGTGTGTCTCTGAAAAGCCTGAAATTATTCCTTATTCTCCTGTAAGTCAAATTAATTCCATTAGAGTCAACTCCAAACCAGGTCAATGGGATTTGTATTTGAAATTTCATGTTTGCCAGGTGGTAAAACTGATTAATTTTTTTTTTTTTTAATGGAACCAAATAATTTTCATACATATATTTTAGATTATGTATTTTTTACAGTTATTTAAAAAAAACACCACAAAAATAACAAAGCAAATCAAGATAAACTTATAATAGGCTTGGCAAGGATATAGACAACTGAACTGAATTCTGGTTGACAGGTGTGGTTTGGTGACTGACTGAACCTCCCAGAAGCTATGGGTATTGTTACAAGGAACGATGTTCTTGCTCCATAGAGAATAGAAAGGTTCACAGGGAATTCATAGTGTTATGATTATTTGTATGAAGGCAGAGTTCAAGTTTTGGTAACTAATATTGCTTAGTATATCTAAGAATCAATGTGCATAAACTTGTTATTGAGGCTACTGACTGAATATTTCTATGTTTGGTATGAGATTTTCATACTACATTTAGTAATGGTAAAGGTATCTCAGCTGCATTTCTGTGTGGAAATCTCCTAGCAGACCTTTTTGTGAGTTGGGTTTGTTTTTTTTTTTAAAGTTCTGATGTGCTTTTCATTGGTGTTCTTTTATAGCTTTTTCCCTTCTCTGGACACTGCGTGCCTAGTGCTTTTCCATTTAATAGTTCTAGCTGCAATTTCTCTGCCAAGTCTGTTAGAAGGAGAGGGGCTGGGTTTCATTTTCCCTCTGAAGGAATCATCTTGAGCCCTGGCAAAACCCTTGGAAACTAAGTGATGGGGGAGGCTGCAATGGGAATACGCTTGATGGATGAGTTCCAGGGCTGGACTGCCCTTATGAGCTATTCTTACAAGCATCAAGTGCAAGAAACTAAGAAAATATTTGAAAAGGAAGACTAAACTATGGAAAACCACTATAATAATACTTCATAAGAACAGAGGAGTACTCACTTTAGTCCTCATTTAGGGCTGTGTTGCTAACAAAATTATGTATTGTCAGCTGCTCCCCTCCTCCACTTCATCTCACTGAGGGCTGCTGAAACCCAATAATTCAGCAGCTCCATCATCTGGTTGTATGAAGCTTTGGAGAAGCTACTTGAAGTGAGTACACTTCTGATGCCAAGGGCAGGGGCTATCAGCTTCCTGCTACTTTGTGTAACCGCAGCTCAAGCAACTTCAGCTCTGCCCTTCACCTCGGTACGTGTGCTTACTTTGAAGCAGCCTCTACACCCTTTCAGCTTGTGTGCTGCCTCTGCAGTTTCAGCATCTGTAACACAATACGCATTCTTTAGGAATGATTTAAGGGTGTACAGAGCCCTTAACTGAGTCCTTGACACCAGGTAGAACCACGTCCTCAGCAGCAGCTTCCTCAGACTTATCCACTGAATAAATTCAGCAATTCCTTACTGTTTCCTCACCAGGCTAGGTGACTCATAGCTCCTAATCGCATGTGTATCCTGTCCTTTAATTTTCTGGCATTACTTGAATACTTTATTTTTCTCTAACTTAAAAATTAACTGCATTTTAACCCAACTAAAATTCAAGTAATCTCAGTGAGTAACTTCAGTGAGCCATTCTCCTTGCTGATTCTCCTCTACACCCATCTGATGTTGGCAAGAAATGCCAGTCTGGAGGCTTCTGATACTATACATAAGTAGGTACTGGTTTTTTTTATGGAACAGATTCTCTCACATATATTACTACCTTTGAAAAAGTTATATGAGTTTCAATTATCATTTTAGTACTTAATTATGTCAGACACTGAACAAGCTTGTTCTCTATATACAATTGTGTTTGCACACAGTGGTTCAGAAATGTTAAATGAGTAAAAATAATTTTTTCATAGCTTTAGAGTAAGAAGTGGTAGAGTGCCATTTTCTCAAGCTTTCTCAAAGTATTGATTTATGGGAAAAAAAAACAGGGTAACAAATGAAACTTTCAAAAGACTGCAAATGATCAAAACAAGAGGCCTCTCACTGGGACTCTTTGATATTCTTAATTATAAGAATCTCTATCATCTCATACTGTAAAATATATAATCTCTAACAAGACGTCTGAAAGCTAATGACTTAAAAGCAAGTGAACACAAATCTAAAGCTTGCCAGAGACAGAATGAGTTTCTTTTTTTCGAGGAGTCCCTGATGAGAATTTATAGCCTATAGGGAAATTGATTTCCCAGGATGTCCATGGCTTTAATCTAGGGTTAAATTAACTTTTTTATTATACATAGTTTACTGAAAAATATATATTTTGGTTGCTCAGAATCAATGGGGGCAAAATTTGCAAACTATGTATACTTTATATTTTGAGCAGGGAAGGAGGGGATCCTAACGTATGCACTGCCAGTAAGACCCCTTCCACACACACCTCTGTCCAGGAGTTTGAAATGCCCACCCAAGTTGCAGGATACCCTTGGTTCAATCCCCCTGATGTTTTGGTTGGTGAGAACCTAAACCTCCCACTGCCTATGTGGCTTAGTAAGCCATGATGTTGTAGACCAAGGCTTCCTGGCAGTTTCAGTTTTTGTTCAAGGAAAAGGAGTTTAAAAGGTGTTGGGGTCAATCTGCAGCTCTGTAGTAAATCCACATCTTTTTTTGGTCTCTTTGAGTCCATGCCACAAGTCTCCTCACTCCCCAGATCCTAGGGCACCATCTCAAGCTGGCTGTTCCTTTCTGTGCTGCTCCTGAGTGCAAATTTACCTTAGTCCATGCAATGTACCCTTCAAATACTTCTTATCATCAGAAGGGGATTCAAATCACTGAACTGCATATGTCAAAACCAGTCATCCTAGGCTCCATTTTTAATCAGCGGAGAGATGCATGCCTAAGTCTGACTCATCTTATCCTAAACTAAAGGTGTATAATAGATGCAAGTAACAAAAATGCCCATCCCATTCTCTCACCTATCTCAGATCTTTACTGTAGGATGGGATGAACCACATTCAGGTAAGCGTATGTTCCTACAGTGAGTACAAAAACAGACTGAGGTGACTAGTTGTTGTGGTTTAACCCNCAATATAGACACTGATATTGTAAATATATACACAAATATGGACATAAGCCTGTCCACACTGTGAAGCCTCAGAGCCAATAATTGACTGCTGGCCTAATTTTATTAGCGGTTATTGGACACAGCTGGATTGACTGGCAGCCAGGGATCTCCAAGTGCCCAGACACTCACTCCAGTCCTAGCGCAGGCAGATGAGATCCAACAGCCTTGACTGTCTGTTGTTCTGTGAAGGACAGCTGCAACTAAAATGTCTTCTTCAGGATACCATTCAGAGACTTTTGAGGTTAGAAATAGCAGTTTTGGGGAATTCTTGCAGTTTGGGACTCTCTGGCATGTGATGAGTTTTGTTCAGACATTTCCAGTGATGTTCCACACTACATAAAGTAATACAATGATTAATGAGACATTGACTGAAAGACACAACAGTGGAAAATCACCTGCAAGTCAAGCCTATCCCTATCTCCAGCAAATACTTAAAAAGCAAGCAGTCTGTGAAAGTTAATAATAATCTTTTCCCTCAACGCAGAGTGCTGAAGAAGACCCTGTTTTGGGACCATTATTTGCCATGAAGGTAAAGAATTTAGGGCAAGAGTCTCACCTGGGAGTTAAGGTGCTGCTTAGCACTTAGAGGAGAGGTGACGTCAGTATGAAGTTCAAAGCAAATGGAAAAAAAAACCTCAGATGGGACCTCAGTTCTAGAAGTAATGATAGAGGAGAAAAAAAATTCTCAATAAATCTTTAAATAAGCAAAAAGCAAGAATTAGTGTTTTGGAATGAAAATGGCTTTGTCACTTACCTTTATTACAGCAAATTCCAAGAATTCTCATTATTCTGTTCCTTTTGGAGCCAAGGGCAATGGAATTAAAATGTTCTTTTCAATGTAGTTCCTAGGGAGTAATTGAAATATAATTGCATTTTTTATGAGATGTTTGGATTTTAGCTTAACTTTATTTTGTTTTATGATATTTGTACATTCTAAGAAAAAGAAGTAAGCTGCTTTTTTTTTTAGTGAAATCACTGAGGTTTATCCTTTTAAGTTACTTTTACAGACTTCAGTGAAGAATGTATTTTTATTCTTTGCCCCTAATCTATAGTAATAAAATAATCACTCTTCTTGTATTTTCTAATTCTCCTTTGTTGTGAAATATTGAGATAGTGTCAGTTCTGATTATGGATAATTATGGAGCTGGCACAGATGCTCAAGGATAGCTCAACAATGGCTTTAGCAAATAATAAGCAGAGAAGTACTGTTATAGGTACGTATCAAGTTCTCAGCGGAGGTACAAAACACTCAGATGCCCCCTGCAATTGCTGGAGATAGTTTTGCATCACATAGTGCTCTTACACAATTAATTTTTGTTGGCTACATTTTGTCATCACTGGAGAAGATTTGAAAATGCTAGAGGACTGAAAAAAAAAAAATATCATTCCTACTTTCCAAACTAGCTCCTGCGTAATAATGTTCTCTAAAATTTTGGGTGCCCTGTGTAGTCATGGAAGCACTTGAACAGTACAGTCAATAGACATTGGCACAGACACTTCAGGCAGGATGTATCACTTGTTCCCTGGAGGTGCCTGTTGCCCCTGAGTCACTGGGCAAGGAAAGCTGGGGAACTCAACTCAGCTGAGATGATTGAAATTAAGTAGGGTGAAATCCACCCTTAGTTTTTAAGTAGAACTACATTTTCCAACCTGCAGAAGTAGTCTCCTTATTTTATTTGTTGCTTCATATCAGGTAAGTTAAATGCATGTTAAGGATTTGGTTTTACTTCACATGTTTCTTCATTTTTGGAAATTACATTGACATCTGCTACCATCTCCACACTCATTTATTTAAAAAATTAACAAACAAGCCCTTCAGCTTTCCTTGATCTATCTGACAAGTGGCAGAATACCTCTAATGGATCAACCTTGCTCTTCCACTTTATTTAGCATCACACTGGCACAGGACATTGACATTCTCTGTTTCTAAGTCTGAAGTTTCTCACCATCTATATAAAATGAAGAATAAGGTATTTTTCCTTTTCATCCTAAGAAGTTTAATTTAAAGTATGCCTCTGGCTTTCTCACAGGCAAGGTTCATTTAAGACAGCAGATCAGGTCCAGAGTTTGAAGAACATTAATTAGAGTTGGATGATGCAAGTTCAGATGATGAAACCTGGCTGCAGTAGGCTAATTTTTACAGAAAGCCTTACCCTGTCATGCTCTTGGTGGGGGAGGGGGAAAGGGAAAGAACATTGATTTTTTTCCCTTCCGGAGAATCCAGACAATCTTAAATATCCGGTAATAAATGTCACACTCAAAATCTTCTAATGAGAGAACACATCATTTAACTAAGGATGATATATCTTTAATTTACTGGAAAAGATACGTGCTGTTACATCACAAAACCACAGTCAACTCAGAATTGCCTAACCTGCAGGCAAGGTTCACAGGGGAACCCTTTCATTCATGCAATAAGCGATACCAGATGATTTCCTCAGAGCAGAAGTAATTGGGACATAGTTTTCTTGCAATAGGAAGTATTTCAAGCAAATCCTTCAAGGAGCATCAGTACTGTTGACACTTTAGTGTTATGTCTGGTCAGTTTTTAAACTAAACTATGCTCAGGATGAAGGACAAGCTTGACTTTCTTTTACCAGAGCGCTCTCATGGGAGACACGTATGGTTGCAGGGAAATAAGGGAAGAAATCATTCTGCTGCACCAACATAACTTAGTTTAAAACTAAACTCAAAGCACAAATTCCTGGGAAAACAGGGACCACCAGCTTTCCATCAGTGGCTGGATTACCTGGCCTCCTGTTTTCTCAAAGCCCAAATAGCATGAATGAAAGTAGTGATCCACAAACTGACAGACAGTATGCACACACCTAAGACATGGCTGCCTAATATTTGCATCATTAAGAAACCATTATACAAAAACAACAGCAGTTACCAGCTAGTATAAGGTCTGCTTGTGTCACAGGTTAAAAGAAAAAAATGAAAAACTGTCAAAAAATCAAAGAACAGAGAAACAAATTGAGAATTTCTCTGGGCAGAAAAACAGACTGAAAGAATCAGATGAATTATTTATGGTAAATTATCCTCTCACCTTTGCTCAAAATTCACTTTATTGGCAATTTGAATTGTGAAAAATTACCTGACTCCTGTTTCAATGGGCATCTGATTTTTTTTTTTTTTCAGAGTAAGACTTGCAATTATGTCCAATGCATCTGCATATTGTAACAGAACATGGATAGAGTAAACATTCACAACTGCAAGGAGACAAAACCTCTCTCGTGGATTTTTCTCTTTCATTTGCAATTTTAGGCCAAATAGCTCATGCTGTATAAATACTTTGTTAATGCAATGCTGTATAGCCTTGTCTATGGATTTTTGCCTACAGATGTTCTCTCTATATAAGTGTCAGATATGATAAACTTCAAGGTGTTTCTTTCAGTTGAGAAGAACACTGTAAGCCACTCCATTTCCCTTTGTGGTGCTCTGCTGAGCAACATTTTAGTGTAACCCTGTTTAAAACATGCATGCAAATATGGTAGAAATAAATAGAGATTTGAGAATGAACAACAATAATTATTAAAAGCACTGAAAACCTCTATGTGAAGGCAATCTGAAGAGTATTGTTAAAGTAGAGAAGAAATCCGTAAGATCTCATAGGAAAAATAAGTTGTAGAGAAAGTGTTGCAATTACTCTCTCCTGTAATATAAAGGATGAGGGAATTCCAGCAGAGTTGGAAAGTGAGACATTTACAACTGATTTTTTTTCCACAGAACAATCAATATGAGAAATTCATCTCCTCTGCCTCCCTCTGATATAAATGGGTTAGTACATTTTAGAAAGGACAAAATACACACACAGATAATAAAAAATGAAATGTCAGAGCGAAAAGCCTGAGTTGTGTGCCCGAGTGCACAGAGTCAACACTGGGCATCAATTTAAAAATTAGCCAGGGGAAAGGCTGCTGTATAACTGGCTGCTTTGGGGATTCAGGAATAGAGTGGAAACTGTAATACTTTGCTGCTGATCTGGCCTAGCATCACAACTGTTATAGCATAAGGTCAAATGCTGCAGCCCAAAGAGGGACACACTGGGGACAAGGAGTCAGAGTTATGGAATTGGTGGTAGTTCATACAGAGATGGAGGCGAGGTTTCAGCAAGCCTTTATTTTTGCACAGACTCAGCAAAACCTGGATCTTGCATATCCTGATCTTCCCGTAGAGGCCCAGAGCCTCTTTTGAAAGGCTTGTTAGATTCAGCAGGGTTTCCTCTGATTCACACTGGTACAAGCAAAATGCAAACAGACCAAGGGCTGTCATCAGATGGTTTTTACACAAATGGCTCTGTCAGTTTTCAGGGGTTACCTCAGGTTCCCACAGCTGTTCATTGCTTCTGGCTGTAGGAATCTACCTGAGCTGAGCTAGCAAAGCAAAGTACCAGAGCGCCTCAGCCTGGGACTAAATGAAATTTCCAGACTTATTTCAAAGGTCTAATATTCTCACTCCAAATGTAACAAACTAGGGGGAAAAAAAAAAAACAAAACAACACCTCTAAACCCAGAGGAAAAGGTATATGCAAAAGAAGCACTAATTTAACCTAGTTCCTAGTGGTCATGCAAGGGCTATAAGCATCCAGATGTCTTCTGATTATGACCCATAACCAATTAAAGTGGTTAGCAAGTGTTGCCATTCTGGAGAAAAAGGGGAATTTGGAGTTGTGTGACTATGTTGGGAAAAGGTTATGATGGTATTGCTGTTGCTACTCTTTGCTTTTCTTTTATTTCCAGAGAAAGAACTTGGAGACAGAGCAGTGGATGTAATGGTAATAGTTCTATAGGTGTTTGATTTATACCAACTGATGTTTGGAGAGGTTATCAGGTTTTTCTTTTTTTTTTTNTTTTGGAAATGTTTTTAGTTTTTTTTTTTTTTTTTTTTTTAATTTTCTTTTTTTGTTGTTTTGCTTATCATTTACAAGAAGGAGCTGCAAACTAACACCCCTCACTTCCATTAACCATGCAGCTAAGCCAGTACAACACTTGGTTTCGGTATGGTGAATTTCACAGTACTCCTTCTTCTTGAGACATCTGTGTGTTTTACATAGACAAGGAAAACTTTGCTTCTTTCTTCCTCTATTCATACAGAGCAGTGTTTGTGAAAGGAGAGACAGCTAATGAGAACTGCAATGTGAAAATGTTCTCTGGAATGTATTGTGCAGGCATATGTTTCTGCTTTTTGAGACAGAAAAAAAAAAGGAAAGGGAAAAAAAAAGACATACTATAACAAAGAAGAGAAGCACTAGCAAAATTAAGATGTTTACTGTTTCCATTGTAACAGTAAATTGATAATAGTTACTTGTTTAATACAGGCAATGATTACGCTGAAAAAGACTAAGTTGTTCCTTGATCAGATTAGCCTGAAATTACTGTGAACACATTTAAATAAGCTTTCATCATCACCCTAGGGTATTAGATACAACAATGTTATTTGATTGAATTATGGATTATAAGTTTTTTTTTTTTTCTAAAAAGTGCTTTAACAGGACTAAAAAAGCGATTGAAGTTATAAAGTTATTATAGACCTATTTTAGAAAATGTGAATTAGTGAATTTTGTTCATGGCAAGATTTTATTTTACTTACTCCTGTATTGCCACAGAATATAGTGACGTTTCACAAATTAAGAAAAATAAATAATGATTAGTTGTATTAGGCAGAAACATTTGACAATATGTAAGCCATATTTCAGAATACTGAAATAAAAAATGCTACCAAAATTTACATATCTGAAGATTTATCCTCTCTATATGTATATTTTATATAAAGATTAAATTTCTTGTTGAAAAAACAAATTCACATGCAGCATCTCTTGCCCTGAATATTTATGCAAGTGGAAAGTCTTGAAATTGGATTAATCCTTTATTTTCACATTTTTAACTTTTATTGTTATTAACTTTTGACATTTTGAACAAATGCTTTTCAAACTGGGACATTTATGCATAGCTGCTTTACAGTTTTTCAAGCCAAATCTTGGCTACATATGCTGTAATTTGATATACTGTAAGCATAAACACGTGTGTTTCCATAATACTTTGAGTAATCCTGAATATTAAAAACTACTCTGGCAGAAAAAGAAGTGCTGTCTAAAAATTGATTTGAAAAATATATTGGGCATTGAACAGACATTGTGTGCACATTTATTTAATTTAATAACGTTCTGTGAAGGTTTTTGTCTGAGTCTGTAGTCCTTAACCTACATGAATCTTTAGAATAGATTATGCATTTTCTGTCCTTTAAGTATCTCCTTGTAAAGGATTTAGGTGACCAAATCCTATTAAATTTTGAATTTTGTTTGTCTTCAAAAATTCTGGCTAATTTTCCTCCTACCTTCAAATAGAACAGCTCTTTTAAGTGAACATAACTGCATCAGTATAAATTTAGCATATATATGTTCCTTATATGAATGCATACTTCATAATATATTATTTTATGATTTAGAAATATAGTTTTCAAATTGTTGCCAAAATTTTACTCTTTCCATAATAACTTGGGTATAGATGTAGCATTAAGAAGACAAGTTTGAAGGTTGTGTCTGTGGTGGGCTGACCCCAGCCGTCGGTTGAGACCCCACATGGTCACTCACTTTCTCCCCCAAAGCAGGCTGAAGGAGAGAACTGTAAGGGCAAAAGTGAGAAAAAACTCATGGGTTGAGATAAAGGCATTTTAATAAGTGAAGGGAAAATAAAAAGAAAAGAAAACAAGTGATGCTAAAAGCAATCACTCACCACCAGC
>VZTL01036826.1:0-14695 GCA_013400535.1 Scopus umbretta
AGCAGCTTCTCACAGAAGCCACAGAAACCACAGGGTTTCCCACTACCAAAACCCTGCCATGCAAACCCTTGCCACAAAAAACCTAATTATCTCCTACAGACTAGGATGAAATGGGCAACTTGACTGAGATGAAAAGAAAACCAGTTTGGTTTACAATACAGATAAGTAATCCCAGCCCTGTTTCTGAGATCCACTGTTGTGCCTTGTGCTCCCTCCCGCCGGAACTGGAGTCAGTCCTGCCAGCTGCTGTGACGTTTGGAGCAGCTCTTGGAAAGCATCCCAATGTTTCTGTAGCTATTCCAGCCATGGATGACTGTACTCTGCCTTCTGAGCAGTCTCAGATGAACCTAGTTGTATTCAAGAAATAATGGCAAAACTCCCTGCATTTCTCAAGTTCCAGATGAATACTCAGAAGCCCAGTGGTCCTTTGCATATCTATTTCCCAGTCACACCAGGCATAAGACTCCTACCTGTATGCCTATGAGGCTACCATGGATTTTTCACAGCATTTTCCCTGAGAGTGTGGCCATTTCATTGCCTGGAGGTGTTTCTGTTTGAACAGGAGACACTGAGATTGAACAACCTTCTGTTGTCCCTGCTTTGAGAGATGAAACAGCTTTGAGAGCATATGTCTGATCCCACATCCACTGAGACACTTGATGATTAGCCGTTTCATAAGATCAACCCAGATTTATAAGTACTACATAGAAAGAACTTGGTAGAAGGCAATAAGTATTATTTTGGCTAAACAACTGTGATGATTTTGAGAATCTTTTGTTCCTATTAAATTCAATTTACTGAAAAACTACACTTTGAGAAACCAGGGTGTTAGAAGCTAAGGATAATACTCCATACCATTTGTCCTTTTCCTTCTCTATGATGGCACAAGTGTAAATCACAACCCTAACTTGATTAGCTTTTGTTTCACTGTGTTACAGTTTTAACATTATTTAAACACTGTTCGTTATTTAACTGTGCGGGAGATCTTAATCTTTTACTTAAATGTAAATTGCAAAGTACAATCGCTAAACAAATTGATTGAATACCATTGATTATTCATCAAATAATTGTAGCAAATCATGTAATCAATTATTCATCATCCTCAGAGAAGAATAGATGACATGAAGAATAAGTGGTAATTAAGATAAAACACTATTGGATTCTGAACTGATAATTTCTTTTGAAATTACAATTCTTGCAATTAAATCAAACTGAAATTAAAATGTGAGTAGCCTGATTGAGGCACTGAGTAATGATTGTGCAAAAGTGTAATCTGCTAGACCCTATTCATTTATGGGGACACAGATAACATTTATTGGCTGAAATATTTTCTGTTTTTCCCCATGCATTACTTCTGTCTAATGCAAGGATGCTGTTATGATTATAGATTTTAGACTCCTCCATTATTATGTGGCCAATGCACCAGAGCTATAAAAAGTAAAACACATTCTTAAAAACAAATTAAGCATTTAATTGCCATGCTAGATTTATCATTAGCCTAATTTGTGTTTTTTCATACTAAGTCCCACCCAGAATCTAGATTCAAAATGAACATGGATAAATTTACATTGCTGTAAGAATTTCGTTTTGCAAATCTTATGGAATTTTGACTTTATTAATTGACTTAGTATATCCATGAATACAGGACCTGACCTGCTGGACACTTAAATCAATGGAAAATCTCTTTTTGTCTTCAGTCATGTAACATACCTAGAAAAAGTATCTCTAGGAAACAACAAAAACATCAGCATTAGTCTTCATTGAAACCACTGTTAATGAAATAATTTCTCAGTCAATTGGACTCAGGTAAAAGTGAAGTCTGATCTTGACAGCAGTTTCCAACATGTGTGAATGCTGTCTTGAAATATTCAGCATTTTTTGACTATCATGCTCAAAATGAAAGGAAGGAAATGGCCTTCCACCTGAAGAAGTGAACTGGAGGGTCACTAATGTAGCAAATTGTGTTTCTTTTTCAGATTGAAAAAATATTTCAGAAGGATTGATAAAGTTAGGGGATTTTTTAACACCAGGGATGAACTGTTTTCTAGAAGTAATCACTATTCAGGCTATATAACTGAATGCAGCTATTAGTTGCAAATAATATCCTCACATGACATTGTTTTGATGCTGATAGGATGAGTGCAGTAATACACAGAGTACAAATATTTAGGTAGATTTGAAATTCATGTACTGGGAGTATGCTTTCAGTTATGATTAGGACTATGATTTAGATACGAGTTGTCTCACAGTTTTTTAGGTCTTTTTGCCTCAATGGCATGCGTTGTAACAATCAGTTCAGAATCCATAATAAGTCTGGTAAGGTAACATACACGCACATGGAAAAATGTATTCCATTGCCTAAATAGCCATTGTTTTGAAAAATGGAAAGGGGGGAACAGAATTCAATCAGTTTTAAATAGCATTTTAGCTGGACCTCTAAAGCGAGGCAGAAATGGTAATATCATCAGAAGTATTTCATTTCTCTCTCCTCTCTGCTAGACAAAATACATTTTATTGGGTCTTTATATCAAGTATCAACGAATGAATGATTTTCAACATTTTTTGAAAGTAATTTTGGAAAATAAATGTGAAAAAAACAGACCCCAAACAAAGTAAAAAATACTCAGATTTATATTACCGAAAGCATGCAATAAATTTGCTTTCTGAGTTTTAAATGCATATCATGTTTTCAGTATTCGATGTTCATTATTCGAATTACTTGTGTTCCCATGTAATTAGGCTGCGTGACATTGTTTCTATTTTCTTTCTGGGTAAAGGCACTGTGCTGCTAGTGTGTGTACAGACAAATTTAAGATTCTGCTTCCTTTAGCAGTTTGAAATGACTTTGAAATGCATTTTCAGAAAACATTTGAGTTGTAAAATTTGGTAACATGGGAGTTCACGGAAACATAAAAGCAGTGAGGAAATAAATCAAAGGATGTTTTTTGGAGATGGTGAAGAGACAGAAATCCAACAGAAGGAAAAGAGGATGACAAGTGGGCAATATTTCTGAAAACCAGAAATGTTTACAGAATTTGAATGCTTGTTCTTTTTTTCCCCCAGTATTTGCCAGATTCAGATATCAAGTATCTTCACTGAAGATGCAACCCAAACAGTTGATAATTAAGCAATAATCTGTTCTTCAGGTTTCTTCTCTTCCATGGAGTGTCACAACGCAAGTTGCTATAGCCCTGGCAGCTCCCTTTAACACCAAGTCTCTCTCTAGGTATAGTTAGAGGGGAGCGTTGCCAAATTTTTCTACTTTCTCATTCTCCATCCTGTTAGGTTCATTGTATATTAATTGCCTCTGTGAAGTGTCAACAATTAAGTAAGCTGAGGTACTGGATGTAAAAAGACATCCTTGTTCCTTCGGAGGTGTCATTTTCTCAGGCACTGCCTATTTGTCAAGGTTGATGTGAAAATATGTCAAGTTGCCTGATTTGTCAGCTAAATATGCCTTATATTTCTTTGCTTTCATTTTTTGTAGTTAAACCTGATATAACGGAAACTCCAGAAAGTCAAAACACTGGAGTCAGCGAAGCAGGATTTGTCAAACTCATGCTGAATTATTTGCCCAGTTTAACCTAATTGGGAAGAAAATTTCCCAGGACTGACAGTACTCTTCAGATTGTTTTAAGATTCTCTGTAATACAATATGATTTTATTCTGTACACTCTTTAATTGCATCAATGGAAAGCACCTGAGCCAATGCACTTAAAATAGGGTAAAAAAAATTACAGAATCACAATCTTTTGTAAAATATTTTCCTTCATACTTGGAAAACAGTATTTTCTTGTGTGTGTGTTATTTGGGATCCTTTTCATTCTTCTCATTGTAAAAATCTGAGAAATTTGCTCACCCACAAAGATACCTTACAAAGTACCTATTCTTTCATCCAGTGGCAAAACTGTATCTTGAAACGTAACCAGTGGGAAATTTGTCAGGATTGGTCAGTACTTGTCAAATCTATGTCAAACCACTGCAACATCTGACGGTTAAGATCTCAGAGGTCTTTTCCAACCTTAATGATTCTATGATTCTATCTCACTGACTCTTAGCTCATGATTTATCAAATGTAACTAACACACACAGAGAAAATGAAAACAGATTTTAATTTTTTTTTTCATTAAGTGAAGAAATTTTCTTTTCTAATCTATCTAGTTTTGAAGTTAAGACTTGATCAAAGACATTGCAGACATTATCAAGACAGTGAGGAGAGCACTCTCTTTAGAAAATTTGTGTCTGCATTGGTACTTCCTAAAAGGCAGTTTGGGCTTGGAAAAACCAAGGGGGTGCATGCCAGCTGGAAGAAGTTCAGAGCCGAATCCACATAGCTGATGGTGAAGAGCATGATTCCCACCTTTTGTACATCAGCCTGCTCACCGGAACACTAACCTGAGGCTTGGCTACCTTGTTTCTCTTCTATCTGCAGCTTAAGGGATAAAATTCGTATCTCCTACCTTGCAGAGGAATGACCTGAAAACTGTGCTGGAGAAACAGGGCAGAGGGTGCTGGACAGGAAAGTAACCATTCGTTTGACCAGAGAGGGTGTAAGAGAGAGTGGGATCAAGGAGCAGTAAGGAAATACAGGTATAAGAAAAGACAACTGGAGACCTGGGATTGTCTGCCTTCCCAGCACTGTTTTTTATTTTACTAGTGACTGTTTAATTCCTGCCGTATAAGCGTGCTGAAGTTTGAGATGCGGCTCAAAGCCTTACCCTTGGCTGGGAGCTGGCCGTGGCCCTGGGCAGCACAGCCGCAGTGGCATGCGTTTGCTCGCCCTGGCATCGCGGGTCACTCCCCTTACTGGGTGCTGGTACAGCTTTGACAGCAGCAATGAAGAGTTTTGCTCTCCCTTATTCCCTTGTTGTTACTCTACTCAGGGAAATTACTTCATCCAAGGCCTGTCACTTAGCCAAGCGCTTTAAACAAGAAGCTATTAAGTAAATAATAGATAATCACTGCAGGACATCTTTAAAATAATGAAGAGTGAGCTGCTGCGAGCCAAAGGGATAACTTAAGTGTCTAAATCCAGATGAGGTTTCAGGCTGTCATTCATTAACTGTCAGACATGTATCTGGGAACTGGTTAGAAGAGAGGTGGGATCTCATTTTTACTTCATTCTATGACATTTGCTATTAGGTTCCCTCCCCTGACGTACCATCCCCGTACCACCTGCTCACTCAGCACCTCTGCTGCTGCATGTGTCACCGTCAGGAGGTGCCCACTGGGACCAGGGCACTTGTTAAACAGACTCCATTCCAGGAAGAAAGCATCCAAATATGAGCGGACCAGCGCTGTGTCCAGAACTGGTTTTATCAACCTGACTCTCATGAGCAAAAATTATGAGCTCTCTGAAGCCTGATTTACTGTTCACAGAAATGAAATGGAAGAGAAACGCACTCCTTTTTTTTTGTTTCACAAAGAAAAGTAAAATACAAGGTGCAAGGTAATATGTAATTGAATATGTATAGTGGTATGTTTGGTGCATTAGTTTGGACCTGGTAATCCTGGAACACCAGTTTCTCTCTCCTTGATCCACAAAAAAAATCGAAGGGACAAACTCTGCCCTCAGACACTCACTCTTGACTCCTGCTGAGGTCAGTGAGAATTGACTGTGTTACTCTGGAAGCACAATTTTGCCTGGAAGACAGAATCTAGTAGAAACTGTGGTACTCTGTTCACTATTGGAGATTTGCCGGCCTTGCTTTCTTTAACACCCACCCCTCCCTAATTCCAATGAAAAAAGCTGACCTTGTGCGACCTTGTGCACAGGTACTTTTGAGATGCTAAGTTACTGTCAGCATGCAAGGTGACCCTTCTTCGATGCAGTAGGCTTGCAGAAGATGTGGTGGAGGGTGAGAAGGCTGCAGCATGCTAGTAAACATCAAGGACTGGAAGATTAAACAGTTGAGATAAATCTTAAAACAATCATCAAAATCGACTCCATTGTGGGACATTGTTGGAGGTGTTGCACTTCACTCAATTCCTTTGATTGACTCCTGGTTATACATCACTGTGGTGGAGAGCTCTGCTCTCCGTGACTCTGCCCCTGAATCTCTGAGGTGCATGTGAGTCTTCATGCCCTGCATGCAAAATCCTAGTTACAGAGAATTCTTTTAATCGAGCTTCCAGAGATGAAAAGATGTAAATAGCTTAATTACAATTTCTTTGACAAGTGCAGTAATAATGAAGGATGTAAGGCTGCTAATCCAGTCCCTAGGACCAACTGATTGAAGAAAATATATAAACAGTAACCTCCAAGATAAAGAGGGCAACCAGAGCCTACTGAGTTCCTCACCATCATCCCATCTTGTCCTATTGCTGCTCCACTCAGCAGTAGCAAACTTCTTAACTATTACTTCTATTTCATAGACAACCTGTTTTTCCATTTTCTCTCCCTGCCATTTTTCAGGCAACTGTCTCTAGATTGCTAGGTTTGCTAACTCTCCTGAGTGTTTCATCCTGATTTTAAGTAGGACTTCTGTATTCTTTGCCCTGAATCTTACAGGGACATCTACTGCCTGGACGTTCTTCATAATTTCCCAGATACTGAAGTATAGACAGTATGTAAGTATAGGATGGACCATTGTGATCTGGAATACAGCAACACTTTTCCCAGTTGTTCCCTCTTGAGCCTTACTCAGCCAGCTGGAGCTAGTTCTAAAAATACTGTTGTGTGGAAGTATTCATTGTGCTTTGTAACACTGACTAGGTAGAAGTTATGCTCACAAACAGGTAACCATTCTTCCTTTTTCTTACCTATGCAATGCTGTAATATCAGAAAGCCAGTAGGTTAGCACAAAATAGACGTAGGGGAGCTGGGTGCTTTGGAAAATGTGAAAAATCTTTGTCCCATGTTAAGCTCAAGCCCAAAGCACGCATTCACCTCAAAACTGAATTCCAATGAGATACATGATCTTTCACATGAACCTCTGGGTTTGTCTTAACTCATAACACCCATGTCATCCTGCAGAGTTTTCATTCAAGGAATTTGATCCACACTTAGTGCCTAAATGCAGGGGTGAAAAATGATTTGTTTTCCTATAGATTTCCTTGTTTTCTCACTAGTGCTGGTGTAAGTCCAGTAGCTTGTTATAATGGAATAGTGTAACTGCAATTTATACTGAGAACTTCAATAATCTATCTCAGAAACTGAGGCCAAACTTCAAGCTTGCCTCTCATGTGAACAACTGATTAGCCAATTTTACCACTTAAGTATCGAATGGTAAGTGTAACTGATAGCTACATCTGTAAGTACAGCTTGGCCACTAAAATTAATGAGAAACAGTGATAAACTGGATATTTTATGAAAGGGAGTGCCAGGGAATTTCTAGTGGAAAAGATAAAAAAAGTCACTGGAAAGCAGCTCTAGAAACAACGTATCTCCTGCTAGGGCGATTGAATATGAGCAGCCTGACGGGGCTGCCCAGGACAGGTGGGAAAAAATAGTGTCGCCCCATTTTAAGACTTTTTGGTAGTAAGAACATGTCCAACAGACACTGAGGTCCCAGTGGGGTAAAACGTTGCAGCCCTTGCACACTTTGCAGTCCTGGCTAGCTGCCTCTGCCATGTCTCCAGCAGCCACAGGGAATCCAGCAGGGCTGCTGGGGGCAACCCACAGGACTCCTTCCATCTTGTGCATGAGCTGGTGACATTTTCTGTAGGAATGTAGAAGAAGGGGAACCCCATATTAACCCCACAGGAGGGAAGAAGAAGAAGGGATCAGGAAAAGACCCAGCAGTTCAGGACTGTGGGCCTTGCTACCCCATCCCTACTTTTCTCATCTTGCCATCTCAGAAGAAGGCATCTGACGGAGCCTCCATCCCTCTTCCGAACAAGGAGAAGGGGAGGGGGCTGAACCCTCCCTGGACTTACCCTGTCTGACGTGGAGCCTCCAGTGATGCAGAAGGATCAGGGATGATGCTACATTGAGAAACACATCTGAGTCCGGGGGCTGAACTGATCTATAGTTGGAGAGCGTGTGTTTGCTTTTGCTCTCTGGACTGAACTGCTTGCAAAGTTGTAGATGTGGGGATGAATGTCACTAAACTGATGTGAAACCAGGAGAGACATAACGCCCAAAGCCACTGTGAAATCACCACAGGTGGGGTTCCTAAGTGGAGGCCTTGTAAAGAGGTTCCAAAACTATTTCTCAATATTTTCAATATTTTGCATCTGGCAGCACTGTAAATACCATATAGATATCTGGCAAGGGAAGGTATGATCTGAAAATATGATCTAAACTTTCTAATGAAAAATGAAAGAGCCAGAAAAAAGCATCTAAGGATTTGGGAGCTCATCACATACTGGCCTGGGGTAGGAGTCATGACTTTTAAGTGTTTGAGGTTGACAGGAATAGGCAAATATTGATTCAAAGCTCCAGGGAGTAATGTGACAGGCAAATGCTCCTTTGAGATCACTAATATATGTCCTGAGGAAAGGAGCACATGCTATAGCTTTTGGAGAGCAAGTGAGAACATCCACTAATTGTGCTTTCCTTCAGGTTCCTGTAGGAATATGGGGGTTTTTTTGGTTTTTTTTTTTTTTTTTTTTTTTCCCCAGCTGGGTTCTATAGGCAGGCCAGGCATTTTAAATTCTCTGTTGTATTGTAATGCAGCAGCAGTTCTGGGAGATATCACTAAACAAACTTTTTTTTCCTGGTATTTGAGTTAGACTGGAAACATTATGCATTGCAAAAAAAAAAAAAATCCTTGCATATAAGATGTATCATACACAGTCTTTGAAATCACAAGGTTTGGGAGAGGAAGCTTAGTTGGCACACATTCAGCTGAGATGAGAAATAATGTCTACAATAAATTTTATTCTCAATTTTTCTCAATTTCTCCTTCTTTTCCAACACAGAGCTTTGATAAGAAAGGATAGGACATACAATTACCCATTTTCTCTCCCTCTTCTTACATTTATACTTAGAAAAGCAGTGCATTTTGGAAAGCCTGCAATGTGGGAAAATAATAAAACATTATGCCTGTTTAGCCAGAAAAAGACAATATTAAAAATCTCTGAATGCTCAGATGAATTCTCAGCCTGATCTAAAACAGAACAGAGGGAAAAAAAATCACCAGAGTTTCATAAATTCTAGGTACAGCTTTGACAGAAAATGTAGTATAGGGGCCAGATCATGTGCTTTGCATCACGGAGTCAGCAGTTTCTGGCCATAGCATGGGCATATCTCTTCCTAGAGAGAAAGGGGTGTGCCTGGGATACTCTTCTGGGGAGCTGATCCCCTGCCTGCTGCTCCGATCTCTTGCGGCTTCAATAAACCTGGAAGAACGTTTTCACAATTAAAAATTACACTGTTGGAAAAAAAGTATTCCCCTTCTGTTTCTTGACGAGCTCTAGCCGTTACTAGCTAATGCAAGGCTAAGCCTGCTGAGTGTGTGGTCTGCAACACAGCCAAGGACCTGGCCTGCTGTGTCTGACTGGTCCAAGTTACACCGGCGTATGCTACGCAGGACCAAATCCACTAGCAGAGCTGCAGTAAAGCCGGATCAGACTGCTCTGTGCCAGAGCTTTAAATAGCAGGAGGTTAGAGCGACGTGGAGAAATAGCTGCCTCCGATTGCTTGTCCCCACCTGTGATATGACCAGGAGTAGATGTAGCTCCCTGTGCAGAGTTGCCCTGAGCTCCTGCTCCTGTAGCGTGGGACACAGCTGTCTTTGTCGGTGGGTCACAGTGCTGCAGTTACAAGAGCATCCTCTGTTGAAAGGAGTAATTTCCTCTCTGTTTTGGCTCCTGGGGCTCTCAAGAGTTAATGTCCTGGAATTAGATCAGTTAAAAAAGAACTTGATTGATGAGGGACTTGCACCTTTATGACCCAAAAACCAAGCCAGGATTTGGTCTGTGGTCAAATCCTACATTTTTTTATGGAAGACACTTAGTTCTCAGATTTGATCTAACTCTATGCTTCTCAGCTAATACACAGCAGCTCTAAAGCATAGTCGTGTATGAGCAAGTTTACGGTCCCAAGCAATCTGAAAATAAGAGCTATATGTTGCAGCAAAATATCGGCACAAAATGTTCCTTTTTTTAATACGGGCCTCAGGTCTTTTGTGCTTAAGTAAGATATATGATACTAGTAGATGCAAAGTATAAAATCTAACAGATTCATATTAGTTGCAAAGTATGCGAAAAAAGGCAGTACAGAACGTCCATTGAGTACAATGGAAAATCCTCACGATAAATCAATTCCCAGATTTCTTCCTTACTGCTGTTAAGAACAAGTGGTTTAGAAGAACCAAACTCCCCAAAACCCAGTTGGGAAAAAGCCTATTAAACTAGGGTGGGGAGAATTGAAATCAATCTCCTCAATTAATCCTCTGTTTGGACTCCTTTTAGAGCTTTAGCACATGTTATTTTTCTTTAAAGGGGGATTTAGTACTTGGGCAAATGTTCCCACATATCAGCAAATGTAAAGTTACTTCTTTACTTTTTCCATAGCCTTTCCTGATTAATGAGGAAAAATATTTTTATTTTGAATAAAGGTCTGTTACTTCCTGATAATTTTCATGCTTGAACCTGATCTCTGGTAAACTAATATAAATCAGGAGCAACTTGGTTGAAACCAGTGAAGTAAGATTAGCATGGGAGCAGAGCTGTACCCATGATAGTCTTGCAATAGATCTCTCTCCTCTCTTAAATTTCTGCAAAAGTATGCAAGCCAACAGCATGAATCAAGTATAATTAAGAGCAGAATTTAGCCCGAAAGGTTGCATGTAAGATGACACGCAGTGCTGTGGCAGCGGACTGATCACAAACACAGTTTTTACTTTCTTCCCGCACCAATGAGAAGATCCTTGAGTTCTGAGAAAGAGAGCAATTATTCAGGAGTATGCATTGAAATCAGTGATGGGTCAGTGTGGAGAATACACAATATTACTGAGCAAATAAATTGCAGTTTATATTGCTGGTCCTTTTTGAACCTTTGCTCCGATATGAAACTCTCTTCAAGAAAAGTAACATGAAAGACAAAGCTGCAGCAAAGAAAATACATTAACTTTTGCAAAGATTTCATGTGTTTTCTTGCTATTTAAATTTAATGTTTATCTAATAAATAGTATTTCAGTGTTAAACAGTAACTCTCTGTCCCATTTTGAAAGTCAGAGCGTCCTTCAGGAGTTGCTATGATGCCTGTGAAAGCAGTTTTTCTATAATGAAAAGACATACTATGTCACTGGAACAGGGTCCCAGGGAAGGCTGCCCACCGCTTTCTGCCTCTGGGTAATCTGGCCTCAAACACAACCCTGTGTCAATCTTTCTCACTTGCTCGCTTTCTTCCTGTTCTGGAGTAAACGAAGCAGTACCTTGGAAAGAAAGTTTATCAAGACAATGCCACAGTCCAAAGTCAAGCCATTAGTTACTGCATGAACAGGTTTTGAAGAAATAAGTGTTGTTCTGTTGCTTTTTCTGTGGGGAAAAAAATAAATACAAATGATTTTTCAGACGTTCACGTCTTCCCCACTGAAGTATAGCGCAATATTAATTTCTTTAGCTCATTAAGGCTACTTACTTGCTTAAAACTATGTGTGTGCTTAAGCACGTTGTTGAATTAATACTGTAGGTGGTACCAGCCACCCTGACCCGCAGAAAACAACCCTAAAGTAAAATGAAATTACTATTCTGCAACTGTGACGTTTAAAAACAAGCTTCTCTTCTAATTCTTAAACAGAGGAAATTAAATTCATACTTTCCAGTACAGTTAATCCCAAGCTGTTTGACATATTTGAACATTAGCCATTTGCACTGGGGTATAAACTGAGTGTGGCTTTCAGAAATGCACTATTCCTGTAGACTGTTGGTCCAAATTGACTGTCAAAAGTTATCTGAAGAATTTCAGCAGCTGACCTGTTTTATCATGGCCACCAGCTGCTAAAAGCTGTAGATGGTGATGAGAGCTTAGGTGAGAGAGAAGAACATGGGGAGAAGTTAAAAGACAGGAGGGCAGAGAAGCTCTGTGAGCTCTGCAGGTCTTTGGCCCTCATTTCTTACTCATGAAACAGAAATTGTGGCTGGGCAAGACCTACTGAGTTGGGCCCTTAGGGTGGAGCCATTCAGAGAGAACAGGGAAATTATAAGCTATGATATTTATTTCCAGCAAATAAAATAAAGGGTTGTACACTTCATGCCTTGCGTTAAACTGTTCATAATCCAGAAACAATAAGGATAAAGCTGATTAAATTCTGGTGACTCAGGTTGGGATTTGTCTCATAAGACTTTAGTAGGCATTTAGTAGGGATCTTTAAGGTAGCCAACAACCCTCCTGCATAAGTAGTGGAGAGAAAGAAATTGGAGTAAGATTTACCTGGCCTTCATTAGCTGTGATGCCTATTTATTTCTGTTAACTGCAAAGGGAACACTGATAACTAACTCAGATACAGTCAGGCATGCTTGATTAGGTGAGCCCTGTTCTCTTTGTTTCTAACTGTGGACTAGGCAAGAGGAGGATAAAGGAGTTAACTTTTCTAGATTCCCCAGCAGATTTTGATTTGAGGTTCCCAAGTCCCTGCAATTTGCAAGACCTGTATAAAAGGCCACCTTCACTGCTTACAACATGATTTTTATTACTAGAAAAAGGTAATCACTTAGGGCAACAAAAGAGTACCAAAAAAAAGCCCACTGTTCCCTTCTTCCACTACCTCGCTCTTTTCCCAAGATGCATTTTTTATTGTCTTGAACAGGACAAAAAAGAGCATGAGAATGAATTAAGAATATGTGAGAGATGTGTATGAATGTTAACATATATTTTCTGTCACCACTGTTTCTCTTACTCCTTATTGTCCACTCCAAACAAGGGGAATGCAGTTGGCTTATCATGGCAATTCTGAAATGAGTCTCCTGATTTATATGATTGCACTGCTCTTTTGCGTCATAAAATTCCTGTAGAAATGTGGACAAAGCTGGTAAATACTTACTGGCAGCAGTGATAGCGTACTTGTATCTGTTATATCAAATCAAAAAGTCCTAGAGATAATGGTGACCTGAGCTTTTTCTTATTTTATTTTCATGTCGCACAGAGGAGGGGACGGAGCATGGGAATGGGGTAGAGGAATTCCTGAGATCTGAACTCCTTTGGATGCTGAGTCTGTGGCCTCGGGCTAGTCTGGCCTTTCAGTACTTCAGCGACTGACACCCTATAAATACACAAATAATAGATAGGAACAACTTAGGTCTGGATTTCATCCTGGCCTCAGAAGGCATGAGCCCGGGATCTGCAGACAGTAGTCTCCTGACAATCTGCCTGGTGGCCTGTGAGGCACAGTACTGAGTGTTACAGTCACTTTCCATTTTATTTCTAAAATACCTATGAAGCAAGGCTTAGAAGTGGTACATCATCCCTCTGCCCAGCTTTTCTCATCAACAAAATGGGGCTAATAGAAATATTTTTCTTTTACCTGTGCTTATTTACAAGACTGTCAAGATTTAAATCAATGACAGAATAAGCAATAAGCCACTATCTTTTCAAAAAATCCCTGAAATCAGAAGTGCCAGTGTGCCAGTAACCAAGAAAACATCACATGCCAGATTGTGAACACCTTCCATTGGTGAACAGATGCTCACACGAGGGGTTACACTGAAGTCAGCAGAGGTACACACAACTTTTGGCTACTGTGAGTAAGGGGCCACGGTCTGCTCCTGTATTACTATTGATGTTAGAGCAACGTTAGTGATGAAAGCTGTCTAATCAGTACCAAAGAACTATGAGGTTTTAAAAAAACAAATGAGCTATTTAATGACAAATAAAATTGTGAAAGAAACAAAGGAGCGATATAGGAAAAAAGTGATTACTTGTGATATCTAACCAACCACTGCAAAAGGTGTCACTATAATTATACAGCAGGTTTAATAATATATAAACTCTGAGATTCTGTTGGAATTAATTGATGTAAAGCATCGGTGTGGATTTCTCCCTCTCTCTCTTGCTGGTATTTGTAATTCAGAAGAATGAAAGGAGCCTGATTACTAATTGGGAAGAGTTCAATAGGTTACATTTTCTGAGAGAGTTGCTCTTCCAAAAACACTTTGTGGCTAGATCCTCTCATCCCAGCGCAGACAAAATTCCAAAAACAAAACTCAGCATTAACATGCTTCAGGATTAGGTCTTGTCTTTGTTACCTGCCTCTGCTTTGGGGTCACTTAAGGTTGCTTGTAGCCCCAAGTGAATGAATTACATTTAAAGAAGAAGTGAGTTTTTCTGAAGCTGCAATGCAAAAGGGGATATATAGCGGATTACGATACACTACACATAGCATAAAATCACCCAGCACATACTAAAAGAGCTGACAGTAAGCTGCAAAGCTCAGCCTGAGATTCAAAGTTCACCCAGTCTGGGTAATGTCAGTGCTGAGAGGTCTGATTCTGTGTTGCGTTGCCTACAGAGCATTGTGCAGGATGCTCAGCCCAGGGGAAAATCAGGAACAGCTAACCTCATCTCCTCCTGCCATGAGCACATCCACTGGTACATGAGGGAGGTCCACGGGATGGCACCTCTGGATTTTCTTGTGCAGGTCTCCAGGGCAAAACAGGGCAGTGGCATGCAGCTGCCTCAGGCATGGGGCTGCATGATCCGGCTAGATCTCTCTCTGACCTGCAGGAGCCAATGTCTTCTCATGATTCACACTGTGCACATACTGATTAATCCCCACACTCCCTTACTCCACAGGAAAAAAAAAAAAAA
>VZTL01036826.1:14727-32951 GCA_013400535.1 Scopus umbretta
AAACAACAAATGATAGAATTGTTCTCTCCGAACTCCTCTCAAGAATACGTCTGTATCTATTTTGTGGTATGCATTAGGGAGCAAGCCCTGCTGATGTTTGCAGATCCACGTCCGTAGTGCTTATTGCTAGCACAAATCTGCCCTTAATCTGAGAGTTTTATTAGAAGGTCACTGTGACTCCTTTATCTCATACAGCAACATAAAGCAATCACATTGTGGACTTAGGTCCACCCCAGGTTGCTTTGAAGGACCACTTTTAGTCAAACAGATCTCTGGGGCTTATAGATGTAAGTAGTTTTCTTCTGTAAGAAGCAGAGGCCAGAGGCCGAGAAGCTCTGATTCCTTGGGAAGTGAAGGCAGGACATTTGTTTGCCGAAAGGAGAGCTGCTGGTTTGCTGTGTTTGATTTGCAGTCTCCTGCTGAGGCAATAAATGTTCAGAACTGCTGGCATCATTATGTGCTGCTCCTTGAAGTCTTCACTGTATCAGCAGCCATGCAATGCATCTGAAAAGGTTAACAAAAAGAGCTTTGCTTCCAGCCAGGACAAGGATAAATAGTAGAAAGAATTAAAATCTCCAAACTGCTCTCAAGTTTTCCAGAAATTGGTGAGGTAAAATACAGTGGCAAAATATATGCCAGCTGCTAGCTCTGGGTATGAGCGGGAGCTGAACCAGAGCACAGAAAATCATGTTGCTCTGTGGTGTGCAGCGGTGGTCGTACTTCATCCACATCCAGGCAGAAGGGATTTCTGGCGCTCATGCAGCCCTGACTCAAGCAGCCGCTTCTTCAGGCATCAGGGGCAGCTTATGAGTCTCTCCACAGGACAGTGACTGTTATTAAGTGAATTTTGCCCTGCATGGTTCAGGAAATGGATGGATACTAATCACCTAAATATTGTCCAATACGTGCTGAAGTAGAGGTTAGAGTCTGTAATATATGCTGCCCTAAGCCTTCCAGATCTCATCAGTAGCGTGTTTACTCTGCAGCTGTGGCTTCATGTAGTTTGTGGGGAAAAGGGCTGGTCGTACAAATTGGCTCTATAGGAAATTAAGGAAGGTCCATCGCTATTCCAAGTGTCCACACCTGAGTAGTCCATAATGTTCATGATTCATCTTCAGGTATGAATGCCGCCAGCTAGAGAGTGAACTTTGGATTTATACATACTCTTTATGGATGTGGTTCTACTGTGTGTGGGAAAGTTAGGGGCTATTGTAAGAAAAAGCTCGTTGTACTTGCTGCAGCAGTGCCTTGAAGTTCACCTGGAGTCTGCTGCGGTCTTCTTGTAATACCCTGAGTCACTGTAACAGAAGCAGATTTGGGTATAGATTCACACTGCATGGCCGAGGTCCTCTTCTGACTTTCCAAGGTTGCTAGAAGGAATAATACGTCAGCTAACCTGCACATCCCTTGCATCTGGCATTGAAGTACTGTTTCCCTCTGTGTTATGTATAGAGGAACTGCTAAGCTTAGCATAAAGAGAGAGATGCAGTTATAGCACACATGACTAACATTAAAAAATTATTTTTGAGGCTTTCACTCACTGCAAATTACAAAAAAAAACCTCAGGCCCTTGAGACAAACACTTTGATGTAGCTTGGAAAATAACAGAAAAGCTGCTCTGAGTGCTGGGCAACCCACCAAGAGTTCATAAGTTAATAAGACTCAAGAAAGCGTTACTGTAAGCAGCATTTCAGTTTTGGGCTTTAAATTAAGCATACATTTTCCATAATGAAGAGAAATGCATGCCTGGGATTTAAAGAAAATGTGAAGAAGGTTATGGGAATAGGGCATAGTAGGAAAAACTTCCCTATTATGCCTTGTGCTTCTCTGCATACTAACACCACGAAAAACATCAACATGATGTTTCATTCAACAGATGCTGAATTTGTGTTTCAGTAGCTATGGAAAGCATTTGGTCTGGGGTTGTGACTTACAGTTATTCTAGTGAATAAAATGGACCATGGCCTCTGAGGGCATTGGGTAGAGGCCCTTGGCACTCTGAGGGTACAGCTTGGCACAGCTCAAGCCACCCTCAAAACACGGTGGTTCCTTCCATGTTTCCAATAAGGAACAATCTGTCATAAGGACTGCCACCCATGTGAGAAGACTGTGAGCTGCAATGGGCAGAGATCACAGGGTGCTTGCTGACAGCTAAACAGAATGGGTGACATTTCCGTCTGGTCCTGTTGAAGCTACTAGCATAAACTAATAAAACAGAGTCCATATGATAGGTCTCCTACACTCACATTTGCGAGATTTGTTGGTGTGTCCCATGGAGAGTCTTTGCATGACATCCTCAAAAGGGTTTCCCGAGGAAGAATGGAGTTTGCTGACTCCATCTTTTTTGTTTTATTTATTTATATGTTGCCATGTGCTGTTTAAAATTTGTGTCTTACCCCTGAAAGATGGCAGTGAATGATCCCTATTTGTGCAAATCATTTCTAGATCTACATAGTCAGTTTTGGGATAAAACACTGCTACATTCTTGCAAGCTATTTTATTACTTTTTAATTAATTTATCTTCTCAACTACTTAATCAAATGTTATTTCCAGCCACGAAACAGGATAAGGGCTGGTGGAGGTTCACATTTATTTGACAGATCTAGCTTTTGTGGCTTTCTAGATGACAAATTAGTCTGACTTTTGCAGTACTCTGGCGACTGTAGTAATCCAAATATAGTTTCCTGAATTCACAGCACCTTGTTTTCCTTAATGCTCTTCTTTGTTTGAATCTTTGAGGACATCTGTACATAATCTTTTCTACAGGTGTTCAGCTGTGGTCTCATCTGCAGAGAGGCCAGAGGAGGATTTGTATTGAGCTGGTCTACATCTATTCATTCACAATATGATACAGACCATCTTTAAGAAGTTCACTGACTGATATCTACACCTGATATTTGGACTAATGTAAATGAGCTTTCAAAGGCATAAGCAATGCTTTAAGATTCCAGCACTCAGGCTGTTATGCTGGCTTTTTATATCACCAGGGTCATCACTAACAAGAAATTTAAAAATTATTCATGTTATGTAGCCACTCAAAAGGAGTGGCGTGATAAACAAGGGCGTGATACACATTCACTTTTGTTTTATATTGGCCAATGTTTTGTCTTGCATCCCAATCTTCTGACACATACAGCTATTCATAGACTATGGCACAACTGCCTCCTTCATTAAATTAATCCTGATGTTTGTATCTGACAAAGCTGAAAACCTCTTCCAAAATATATTGAATCATGTATCTTCGAGATTTTTTTCTTCACTGTGTTTCAACATTATTTGTGTAGTTCAGTACCTGAATTGTAGAAGCAAGTAGAAGCTTGGTCTCCATGTGTGTCTTAGTGTCTGCTGTCTGCAACCCCAAAATGTGAGTTACGCAAAGAGGGTTCTATAGAGAATTTGCAATGGAGGTTTATGATTAATTTTATATTTTCTACATGAATAAGTTGTGGTTACCAAAGAGATCGAGCACTATTTTAATACTTCTAAAACTAAGAATCCTTCTTTTATTTGTTGTTATGCTTGGTTTAAATTCTTCGGAGATGAAACACGTCTGACTGTTACTACAAAAACTATGAGGTTTTTTAGGTAAAGATTTTGTTATCAGACATTTTCCAGTATTTGATTCCAGTAAAAGAATTGTTTGTAAAGGAACCAAGATTTTAAAGCTTATCTGAAAATCTATGTGGGTGTGCTCGCTAGAAAAAGAAATCCCCCTGCAAGTGCAGATATATGAAATCTGTTGCTTAGATGTATTTATTTATGTTTATTCAAGATTTGCTAGGAATGGAAATGAAATCTTAAAAAATAGTGACTAAATCAAAAGCTACCAACATTTTGTCAGCATGCATTTCTGCTGATCACATACTACTACTACTACTACTACTACTACTACTACTACTACTACTACTACTACTAATAATAATAATAATGCTGCATTTAAAGTATTTTCTTCAATGGATTTACCCCTTATGACCAAAGAAACCTTTGGCCTGTGGCCTATTGTGTACCAAGGACAAACAGACTAAAATGATTGTCTTGGTCTGATTAAGCCTATGTCAGAATAAGAGTGCAAAATCTATGACTCAGCTACTGGTTCTTTGAACAAAAGAGTAGAGAAAAAATACTTAAACCAAAGTGCTCAGCTGTTGTTATGGTGACACATTAAACTATCCAGTCATTCTGATTTGGATCCAGAAGCAATTAAAGATGTAAGGAAGTTGTGCTCCCATTTTGGAGCACTTCAAATCAAACTTTTTGTGAGCTGTAGCTGGGAAATATTTTTACAATGAGGATGGGAATTCTCACAATAAAATAAAATACAAAATCTACATTGAAGTCACTCATAAGCTAGGAAATGCCAAAATTAAGATGCTTGTGCAACCTTACCTCACTTCCTTTGCTGTGGCCTTTATATGTTTTTCTTTACATGATCACACACCTGCCTTAGCAGATAAGCAGCAATCACTAAATGAGCAGCTAAAGTGCTCCAAGGAAAGATCACTTTTCCAGGATGGTAAGAATAGCGCAGGGTGGTACCAAACAGTGCCTAAACAGTACAGATAGAGTGATCTCCTTCATGCTGTTTTGGGGCAGTTTCTCTATAGCAGAGCTGCTGAGTGCATATAGGCACCAATGGCATATCCGTGACCCTAAGATGTGTGTATGCGTGTGTGCATGTGTGTGTACATAAATACATATTTTTAGTTGTGATTTTTTCAGTGTAAAATGCCTGAAATGTGAAGGCAATGTTTTTGATCAGTGTTTTTATAAGATGATACTGAGTTGTATGCCTATGTGTGAGCGTGTACTATGTGGCTGCTGGGAACTAAACCTCCTGCTGTAAGTAGAAGTTCCTGGAGTAAACTATCCCCAAAACTGCACACAGCTTTTGCCTTAGGGAGCACCATTTTTTTTCACTTGAAAAGTGAACCAACATATGAGCAGCATGGATAATCGTGGGCCTAAGTGATTCAAGGAATCCTCTGCAATCCCATGAGACCAATGCTTATTTCTCATTTCTGATAGTCTAAATGACTGCCCGTGGTGAGTTGGGCATATCTCATTTGACTGAAAAAAAATCTCTATTTTCCTAGTAAAACCGACTTTTACACAACTAGATCCACTTCTGTAAATGTGGTTGTCAAGAAAAATGGTAAAATAACTGAGGAATATTCACACCAAAAACTGTAGGCTGCTCAAGAGCAGCAGGAATTCTATAGGCTGCTCTGTATTTGTGCAGTGCCATGAACCTTGGAACCACATTCCTGCCTGATCCTGAAAAGTTACTTTATTAAGCATTGTCACTATAAAATTGTCATAGCAGTAAGATGGTAGTTACTGGAGGGAGTGACAGTGGCTGCCACCATTATCTGTGCTGTAACCCCTGTGTGGCTGAGCAGGGAATTTAAACACTTTCATATAGCATCCTGATGGTAAAAGCATTTCCCTTTTGCAGCATGTACATGTGTTAAAACATTTTTAAATATAAAGTGGAATGCAAGAGGAATCCTTGCAGCTCCCGAGTACGGTGCAGTCTACATGGGGAGAAAACGTATTAGGACTCAAGATCCTAGTGGAGGCAGTTCTGGTAATGCAAATACGTATAGCTTTGGTTTTGTACTTCTGGGAGCAAGTGTAGTTTAGATCCTAGGAAGTACTGGGAGTAATTTCTGTCTAAAATAGAATATTGGGGGACAAAAAGGAGCTGGTTGCATGGTATGTCTGCAAGTTGGGCAGGAACTGAAGAAAGAGGGAGCCTGTAGAAGCAAACACCTCTGCTAGCCATTCTTACCGTTCTCTTAAAGAAGCAGCCCCGTCCTTGGCTTTGACGGATCCAGGGAGGGCTGAAAGTTTGTGTTGTGGTCTGATAACATCCCAGCCCAAACACATGCAATTTCCTCATTTCGCCTCATCAACTCCTCTCTTTCGGGGTTGTATTAAAACACCTGAGAACACGTACGCATGGTGTGGCAGAGCAGGAACCAGCACTCTCCTCTGTGTGTACAGGGCAGGAGAGGAAGAGGAAGAACAAACAAAGAACCTTGTCTGTTGCTGCCTGTTGCAGCTCTCTCAGACTGAAGGGAAGGGACAGGACACGGAAAGGGTCGCGGTCAGGCAAAGAACTCAGCCTAAGATCCAACATCTGGCAGAAAGCCTGAGTTTCAGATTTGTGAGAAACTGTCTGGGGGAGAGAAACATCTTTACACTAGATGTGAAACAGGAGGGCCTGAGGGAGGGTTGGAGAGGAGCCCAAGAATGAGCACAGCCTGCTGCAGTCATCGGCTCCAGTCGGGGCCTCCCTTCTTTCACTCGCGTGAAACTATTTCTATTGTCATTAAGCCTCGAAAAGCTGTTGTGTATCTGGATGCGCACGTGTGTGTGTGCGCATGTGTTTGCAAAAGTGACATGTTTAACCAGATCTGACAACGTGCCTTTGGCAGATTCAACGTAAAAATTAACTTGCTCTTTAACATACTTTTTTTTTTTTTTTTTAAGAATAAAACAAAACCAGATTGAGCTTTTACACTTAAAACCCTAAGAAAATCATAAAAGTGAATTATGGGGTGAGAATTACTCTTTAAAGGAAAGCTTTACACTGGAGTAAGCTTGGAACATTTATACATAAAATATTACATATAATGTTTATGTGTATAAGATCTGCTGAACTGGCCAATTTCTGACTATTATATAAACTTTATGCATTTGAGAAAGCAGACTTTCTTTCACAAAAAATAATTTGTTCTAGCTTTTATCATAAAATAATAATCCCCCGGTATCAACACTTGACGCTATTGTCACAAGCTGTCTCCTCTGTGAGCTGTTTGGTTGAATAATTTGTCCTTTATACGTTGAGCATAAAGTGCATTGGTTTAGCAAGCTAAAAGCATGATGTGAACGAGGAGAATTAAAAAAAAAAAAAAAAAGATAAGGCTGGGTAGGGAGCACATACTCCAGACAAAGAACACACACCATTTCGGGGTGCAGAACTCGTATCTGAACTCCATGTTCAAGGTTAGTTTAGAGAGAGAGTCTGGGTCTGGGCAGCTGTACAGATAGTGAGTTCCAAAATTTAATGTTCTTGATATAAAACAGAGCCCAGGTTTTATAGCCACCTTTTGAGATACCTCAAAGAAGGGAGCAGGGGACGGTCCCCAGGGAAGGCAGCAAGCAGCAGCACAGAGCCGGTGACCAGAGACGTGTTGGGAAACCTCTGCTGGGAGAGAGTTCCCAGGGCTGCCGCCTGTGTTCCTGCTCTTCCCTGTGCTTGCTGCCTTGCTCCTGCAAGCACTGAGTGTGCTCAGCAGCCTGGGGCTGACACCCCCAGGGATGTCCCAAGGAAGGACTGTGAGTGGCAGCCATACTGCTCCAGCACTCCCCAGTCCAACAGACGTGTACCACCTCCTGGAGCAGTGGGACCTCCTTGGAGATGATGCATTGACTTTCCAGAGTAACTGGACTCATACAAGCACTGGACATGCGCTATGCGAAGCGACTTAGGAAGATAAATGTCCTCCACTGGGTGCAGTGCTGTCCTTATGAGGAAGGAATGACAGAAAATGAAAGAAAATGCAACAGATATTAATGCTGTCACGCCATTCACGTCTGGATGTGCTCAGATACCATAAGAACAAGGTCTTATAAAAGCCTGTGTGATGCAGAATAGCCTGCAAAAGCATTTATGTGGGAGAAGCAGGCATTTCTTCGTCTGTTGGTAGAAATATTGGCTATTTGTGCAGGTTGGCTAGTGTTGGGCTACTCCACAACATTTCATGTGAGATCTCTTTCTGCAAATCCACTGTTTGAAAGCTACAACTTGTTCTTGCAGAAGTTATTACAAAATGATATAAAAAGTAGATGAAAAACAGAGACTGTTCACAGAATAGTAAACTGTAGAACTGTTAATTTTTTTTCTTACTCAAAACTGGAACAGAAACTAAGCATTTCAGTGCCCTCAGAGAAATCCAGCGTATATGATCTTCTCTAATTGCCTGCCAGGGAAAAGCTTTGATTATGAAGCAATCACTGATCTGATCCCATAGTAGCTTTTACTAAGTAAAAATATTCTGTTTTCTTTCAACTTCTCAAGTATTGCATTATTTTAAAGAATTTCAAAATGTCCTTTTCACAATGAAACAAGCGTCAACACTGGATTAACAGAATCACGGTTTATAACCTGGAATGATAGGAAGAAAATAGATGAAACATTTAATTGAATTGCAGATGTTATGTCTAGAAGAGCAAAATACTCTGAGAGTAATTGAGTAGGTTACCATCTACACTAAGAAGAGATTTTTAAAACAGAATACATATGGAGAATGCAAATGTGCAGAATGCAAACATCTGTGTCGAATGTTAGTTTCCAGTGGTATCAAGGAGTACACATGTTTTTCTTAGATTTTAGAACTTAGTGGTATCAGTGGAAATAAAATAAAATGTCTGATTATGTTGCTGAAGTCAGCAGAGGAAGAATGCAGAAGAATCTTATTCTTCTTCCTGAGAGACATCTATAATAAATCATTAGTGGTATATTAAAAAGTAGATAATAGCCATGGGACTTAGTGTTTTCCTATTCACCAAAGGAATAAAAAAGAAGTATATTGAATTATGAACAGTATCAATTTGCTTTTGTGCTTATTTAGGCGAAATATGAAAACATCAAAATGGTATGTGTGATGTTGTTCAGTCCCTTAAACTGCATACCATTTTAAACAGCATTTGGTGGATAGAAAAAAAGAAGATAATTTTTTAGTGAATATTTGTAGTACAGAAACTATAAATTATGTTTTCAAGTTTTCTAAACCAGTCAGTTATTCTGAACACTGCAAAGTGATGATTGTGTGGAGTTAGAAATGCATCATCAAATTTTAGCTTCTCAGGTAAGAAGAAATATAGAATTGTCTTTTCTATTGCAGATGTTATATTAAACCATTCATCTTATCATTCCTTTATATTTCACCTTGCAGCACAGAGGTCTGCATAAATAAGAAGATTTTAATTAAATCAAAGGACAAAGCATGACAATTTAATGACCTGATATGAAACCTCATATGTTTCCATTGGCCCCAGGAGTCTTCTTGAGGAGAAAACAGTAAGAAGCAGATTTTCTGATCTATGTCTTGCACAGCCTGTTCCTAAGAGAAATGACTAGGAATCAGGCTTTATTTCCTATTGGTGCTCAAACCCCACTCAAGTTGCATCAATCCTGCATCAAATAGGTACTGCAAATATATTAATTAGGCAAACATCCCAAATTAATTATGGAAGTTATCTTTGATTGACTGCAGTAGAGCCTTGTTAAGACCCAGACACATTTTCTGTTTATAGATTTTGAGATAAACTCAATGTGTCAAGTCTTGGTCTTTTCTGTTTTTGAAAACAAAACAAATGATTATTCTTCCCCTTTTTTCTGTTCACGGTGTAACTTGAGTGTTGCACTTCTGCTCTGCATCTCTGTGGTTTAATTCTAGTTTGGGCTGATAACACACCAATCTTCTTGACACACTCAGAAGGAAATGGTGTTTGGATCACTGCTATGTCTTGGCAGGAGCTATTGATGTGACGCCTGCACTTTGTCAGATGGCTGGGGAAATTCCACAGCCGATACTCAAAGCTCTAGTTCAGGCAGGGATTTCCAATCCCTGATAAGTGTGAAGTTCACAAGAAGTTAGCCACGCTACATTTTCTGCATCTGGTGGCTGTGCAAAGGCTTGCATGACATACGCTGGTGGCCAGAGCTCCACCTAATACCAGATAACATTACGACAGCCAGAGGCGGTGAACTGGTGGATGATTTAACTACCTTCCTCTTATTGGAATGGAAGTTGAGGCCCCTTACTAAAGGTGGTGTAGTAGCTGAACCTGATGGAGAAAATACAACCCAAATACTAGAATATATAGTATATAAGCATTGAAATGACTTATCAGAAAATATAAATATGATTCAGAAATCATTTCATAAAACTAATTCATTTGCTCTTCTCTTCAAGAAGACAAGTTTTGAAAACACAGGTAATTGGGAAACATTTCAAGAAACGCTTTATTTAGTTAAGAAAAAGGAATAACAAGTGAGGACCTTGAGAAGTTTCACTATACATGAAATATACCTGGAAGTGTCACAATTGAGGGCAATGATCAAGTGTCCTCTAAAGTAAAGTCTGGCTTAAACTAATTAGCTGAGGTTTCATCGAGATAATGTAGGTTAAGTAGTAGGAAAACATGATCAGCGTATCCTGATTACACAGGAACAGCTATCTAGGGAAGTTTTAGACTCTTTTCTATCAGAAAACTTTAAAAACACCTTATCCAAAATTTTCTCAAATGTGTTCTATGTATTAGCTCTTCAGGGTGGGAGAAAGTTGGATTCAGACCTTACTTTCCTATGGCTTCAGGATTCTAAAGGAAATGGCCAGTATTATCCAGGAGATTATACTGGATGTACATAAGCATCCTTTCTACTATATGAATTTGTTTATAATTTATGAATTTATCCCATACATAAAGACAAGAGTTAATATCCAATGCTGTTGATTTGAAGAACATTGCATTACTCTATTATCTTATTGGCTTATTCAGACTCTCCCATGTATTACTCTATTATTTTATTGGTTTATTCAGACTTTCACAATGAATCATTTTCTTAGCTTAAATAAGTAAATCACATCTGGAGCTGGTCAGAATATTTTCAGTGAAATGAAATATGTCACTTCATCAAAGCCAAAATGTTGTATTAACATATCAGTTTTAACAAACATTTCTTGAGAAAGTTTTTGCCTGGGGTTCCCTTGTCACTTACGGCCAGAGGAAAAAGAACTTGAGCTGAAAAGATCAGGTTTTCTATCCAGAAACAGATATTTCATAACCATTTCCATTTGCAAAAATGTTTGAGGGGTTTATTTTCATTCCTCTGAATAGTGAAAATGAATTCTGAAACCTCAAAATTTACAGCAAAATGGAATCCTTGTCCTCTGAACAGCTTTAATTATATCTGAGCATACAAAATGCTGATTCAGTAGCTCATATTTAGAGGATTTAGGTATACCAGAAGGAAGAAAATCAGGAAACCATAAGAAATGTAGCCATAGCTGGATATTTGGCTTCTTTTTCCTTGAAATAGTATTCATTTACCAAACAGCATGTAAACATCATTGAATTTGACTCTTGCCATAAAGGTATCTCTACAAAACATGCATCATAGCACGTTCTGTCTCTTTCACACCAAGGATTAGTGAAGTGCATAGCAAAGTCCTTCCTAAATGATGTAGGATACAGATTGGGCCCTAGGTGATTAGAGGAACATTAGAAATATGTTTTCTTTAGCTCATTAAAATTTCTGAGCACTTCAGTTATTCAGTCACGGTTAAAACATTTTGACTGCTCCAAGGGAAAAATCCCAAAACTGCTTGTATCAGCTAGAACAGGAGGTTCCAGTGCACCAGTGAAGCTCATTAGCTGCTCAATTGCATCCTGGAAGAAATGTGCACTGTACATGACTGTGCAGGAAAGAGGAAGGTACAACTGTAGCAGACACTGCCCTTAGCTTCCCTGGCTGGCATTTTATAGCCATATTTCTGTAACTCATTTGTAGCAATTAGAAAATGATCTTGCAGTATATGTATTTTAAGTAGTTATTAAGCAGGGCAACACCTGTGGCTGGAACACATACAGTGCTATTTTCATAATGAAGGAGACAAAATATTGTAACAAAAAGAGACGCTGAAGTTCTACTGTATGAAACTAAGCTTGTAAAAAAAAGTGGGTTAGAAGAGCATTTCTGAACACTTTCTGCACTGAATCTTGAGAAAGATCATTTTCTTCAAACATAGAATCATAGAATTGTTAAGGTTGGAAAAGACCTCTGAGATCATCTAGTCCAACAGTCAACCATGACTACTAAACTATGTCTCAAAGTGCCACATCTATGTGTTTTCTGAATACCTCCAGGGATGGTGATTCCACCACCACCCTGGGCAGCCTCTTCCAATGCTTGACCACTCTTTCAGGAAAGAAATTTTTCCTAATATCCAATCTAAACCTCCCCTGGTGCAACTTGAGGCCATTACCTCTCGTCCTATCGCTGGTTTCTTGGGCAAAAAGACCAACACCTTCCTCACTACAACNATGAAGGACACACATGTCAGTGGAAGAGGCCGAAGTCTGCCTTCCAGTTCTCACACAAATTTTTCATAGCAGCATTTGTGGCCAAGTGTACAGCAGCGTATGTGTACTCCCCACATGTACGGGCTGGTGTTACCAGATAGAAAAGTCTTCAGAGAAGGCCGTGCTGGGGCTGAGACCCACCTCAGTGAGGAGGAACATTACTGGAATATCACAACCACTGCACCTGCCCCATTTTCTTCTCCACGAGTGGGTTACACCAGAAACTGCTGAGGGGCAGCAGAACCAGCATGTGAGAAAAGGCTGTTAAGGAAAAATTATTCAGGAGATACTGATTTCAGGAAAGGGAATGCTAATGCTGCAGAAAGCCAGATGTGTGACCACATACACACATGTTATTCTCTGTGTGGAGTAGTACTGCATATCAGTAGAGCTCATATTGCAATGCAGGCAGTAATTTTTCTATAGGGAACTGGTTTAATCAGTTTACAGAAATATTAAAGCATAAAGTGTGGGTTTTCAGTAACCAACTTATCATGAAAAATATTACCGGATGAATTCTCTGCAAAGAAGGAAAAAATCCCTATCTCTGATTTTTGTCGCCCAGCAGTTCACCTTTAACTCGGAAGGTCCAGAATATTTTTCTTAAGCTGCTTTTACAGCAGATGTTCAGATTTTAAGGAGTCTGGAAGACTCCATTTTATCTGTAGAGCTAATGGCACTATGCTGTGATAAGACTTGAAAGTGAAAGCTGAACAACAGAAAGGAGGCGAGATTAAGGATTTTATTTCAGTTGGTACATGGATTAGTTTCAATGGATTTATGGCTGTTGTTTGCAATTACAGAGCCAACTGTACTGATGCTTGTGTCTCTGATTTAGTGGTACCTACTGCCAAACCACATCACCGAGAGCTCTGCTAAGGCTTCAGAAGCCTTAATAACGAGTGTGCACACTGTTGGCAGCTTCAGCCTAGAAGCCAGAGATAAACTGAGAACAGAAACCAATGTACAGCTTCACCTTCTGGCTCTCTAGAAACTGACAACTTTATACCGTGTTTTTGGCCTATCTTCTTAATATGTGGAAATAACATCACAGCTGTTATTTTGTCTGAGACTTGTAGATCTACTGCTGAGCGAGAGGATAATTCTTATTTCTTACACATGCCACTGCATTTGTTCTGATTGCTTCTTTTTGAACTAGGTTGCTAAAAATAATTTATTTTCTGATTCAGTTGCAACAGTGAACAATGTTCATGAAACACTCCTAAAAAGGAAAAAAGATAAAATCTTGATGCAGCTGGCAGGATATACAAAATAAGTGTTTTTTAAAAGGAATAATTAGGGAAAAGATCTGATTTGCTAGAATAATTAAATAAAAACCTTTAATACAGCTGATAGCCAATGATTTGGTGAAAAAGGAAACTTGAATTTTAAATTTTAAGGATAACATCTATCTTTGCCTAGATCTGGACATTATTGGCGTTCTCCATAAATCATCCTCTTTTTAATTTAATATGAGCATCTGTAAGGTCCAGAGATAAATTAATTGCTGCCAGATTTAAATAATACGCTTGGTTTCAGGCATTTCCTGGGGATTAATGACAGGTTAGGGGGAGCCGAGGGCCTAAAGTTCAGCCAGAAACCATTAACCTCAGGTTATCATTAACCTCAGGAAACACCCTACGTCTCAGCCGTGTCTGCTCCTACAGAATGGAAATGAAAAGCATAATGCCACGTATTTCTTTTAGGGGTTGATGCCATTCCAGTTGGTACGTATGGAGAATTTTAACAGCCTGTGTTCTACCTGGTTAGATGGCGTGAATCAAATGTGTCCATCGACTTGACTTATCATTGCTCCACCAAAAGGAAGAGTTTAATGCAAATGATATATTATATGGATGCCTTTTTTTTGGGAGCCAAGTGATAAAACTGTAAAAGCCCATGGAAACCCAGGTGTGCATTAGCACGGGGTGGGTTGACATTTCAAGGTCAACATTTGACTTGCAGATGCACCTTGCTTGGGTGTGCGAAGCACATCTTCTGGTGTCTTCATTGCTGTCCTCAACTGTTGCACGGCAGTGTTTGGGTGCAGGGAAGTGGGTCTCATGTTTCTTAATTTAAGCAGTACAAAACTGTGTCTAGAGGAAAATTTCAGAGTTCCCAACACAACTTATTAAGAGCTGAATTTTGACCTACTTTAAAATTGCAGATACCTCTGGAGACATTGTATCTGGATACAGAAAATAAGAACAATATTTATAGGAAAGTTTTTACACATTTTTCGGCCTGAAGGTTTCCAAGCATTTTACGAGCATTTATTAATTAATGCCCACAAGATTCCTGTGAAATATGTGTTAGCCCTGCTCTGCACTGGTAATGACATCAGAGCTGACACCAGAGGAAGTCTGGGGAGGGAGGAAGAAGGTGACACCGCACAGGGACAGGGCTCTGAGAATTCTCACTTCTCCCTTGTCTCTGCTGTGGATGTGGGGCACACTCTGGGCTCTGTCCATATAGACAGGGGGAATAGGGAGCTGAGACTAGTGCTCTATATAAGGGCTTGGAAAAATATCCCTATGAATTACGATTCTTATGAAGAAGAAGGGAGCAAGTTAATTTAAGCTAATTTCAAAGCACAGCCAATGTGTGCCAGAGAGAAAGAACAAATTGCTGGTGAGCCTGTGGTGGTTTTCAAGCACTGGTCCAACGCGTACTGTGGACAGGTTCTGGTGGACTGTAGCAGTTAGTCACATGTGCAGTGGGGTTTGAATGCACCTTCCTAAGCATCAAGTTCCCTTACTTAATGTTAACCATGTACAAATTGGTGTCTAGCTCGAGCTAGACATTTAGACTTCTTCTATAGTTAACATAGACTCTTCCCTAGTTTTAAAATAAGCATCTAAAATATTTCCTTCCTTTGGAAGTGCCCAGTTTTTCCCACCAATTTTAGTGTGGGACTCTAAGAGACCAGTTTTCTAATAGCTGAACTTAGTTGGGGTGAATACGAGAGCAGGAGAAGGCCTGGATATTCCCAGTGAGGGGACAGCAAAATGTCCTGCTGGCTATTAACTGTGTGAGGACTGTTGGCTTGGGGACTGGACAAATAATCTGTATTTACACATAAGCATACATACACCAGTTTGCCTTAGGCAGCAAAAAGGCCACAAGCTCATGTTGGCTTCAAGGAGGGAGATGATGGATGAGTGCAGAGAGATACATTGGGAACACCACTTGCAACACAGATTAATCTTACTGAAACTTGGTATGCTGACAGGGTTTCTCTTTGTTTTCTTGTCTGTTCAACTGGGTTTAGTTCAATGTCCATCTTTTATGATAGTCCTTACGTGCACAAATCTACCGTATTGTATATAGCTAGACAGTTTTGTATCTGCTTTTCATTATAATGCAACTTCTCTGTACATCACTAAAATATGTTTTAATATATAAATCTTACCTAGTTTATGTTTTTGTAGCCTACATGTTACTTTTTGGTTTTGCTCTTTCTGTTCAGATCTCGTTATCACTACGCTTTAAATGCTTCTGCTGCCAGGCTTCTTTAATTCTGCTAATAGCAAAACCCAACCCATGTCTTTAAACCTATGACAATTCCTCAGGTAACTTTTTCATGGATTTCAATTGTTAAAAAGAAATGGCACAGCTGTCCTTTAAAGTACAGTAGGTCAAAAATGTGGCCGAACTGCAGCAGCATGTCTGCAAAAAAGAGCTCCCTGGAAGCTGGTAACAGAAGAATTTTCTAAAGAAATAAAACTCCAAATATAGAGCACACAGCATCTTTCCAGAAGCTGGCAGAAAACAAAGGATTAAAATTAACTAAATCTTTCTCCTTCTCTTGTTCCGCAGTTGGCTGCAAAGAAACAGCATTAGGCCAGCTGAGCAACGCAACCTAATTCCACACAAAATATAATAGCAGTGGGCTATGGAGAGTTGGAATCTGACTTTAACGTGTGCCAGCAGGATGAGATATCTCTGGTTTACTAGAGCTTGTGATTTATAGGCCCTATACTTTTGACTTTAGTAAATCTTGCTGTATTTGAGCTTTACTGAATTGAAGGACAAAATATTCACACTGCTTTCTGCTTGCACACAAGGAAGGAATGTGAAATCTCCCAATTATATTGCTCTGCCTGGCCTCTAATGTTATTGGAATTGCTCACTTTTGCAGTTCATCCTGCTTTTCACAATACTCATGCAAGTCTCTCAGAGGCAGGCATTACTAATCCAAGACGGATGTCTTCTCCTGCAGCTCCCACAGTGAGTAATGCCAAGCTGGTCTCTGTGGAGGTGGTGAGGCTTCTCCACAGGTTTTGGAGTCCAGACAAAAACTCTGCTGCTTAAGCAAGATGAGGAGGGAGAGTGAACAATGAGGCACAAGAGCCCCTGAAGGCAGGGATGGTAAACTTTTAATGCTCTTTGGTCACTTTTTTCCTCCAGCTGCACATTTAGAGGTAGAGCACTAACTGTGCAGTGATACCATCCCTTAGGTGGAGTTGCCAACCCAGCCTGGTCCTACATTTCTCCCTCTTAATTCTTCCTCATACAGTGGAATGCCCTGATCTGCTTAGCCTTCCAAAAACCCGTGCTCTCACAGACCAGGTCAAATAGCCTTTGGGCCGGCAGAGGGTCACGCCTGTGTGACAGTGTGCTGTGAAAAGACTTGGAGGTCCTGCATTTCCAGAGCTACTGTTTTTGAGCAAACAGGGAGAGCAGACCTATATCTGAATACTTTCTGTAGAAAATAGAAACTTGTAAATTGAAGAGAGACACTTCCAAATCCAGTATCGGATTCCTAGATCAGAAAGTGGGCAAAATATTGTGGTTATGTTTTTTGATGGTGACGCTTTAGGACTAATTTTATAATTTCTTTCATTTTTTAATTCCTTTTGCCTAAAATGTGCAATTTATGTCTATATTCTATCCATGCATATGTTACATACATGCAATATGCATTCACTCTGACAAGGCATTCTCCAAATCATTCTCAAATCCCGTGATAGCAATGTCATACAGACATATGGCTAAATTAGCGTGATAGAGAATTTTAATTCTCAAAAAGGGAAGATACATTGTCACTCATTCCTACCCAGGTCAACCAAGCTATATGAAACATCGAATATAGTTTAGAAAATGAGCCAGATGTAAGTAGTCTAATATTCCAGGTTCATCCATCCTTATTTCAATTGTCTAGAACTAAAAGAAAAAGGATACTCTGTATCATTAAAAATAAACGGAGGTTATAATTGCTTAAAAGATTATAGCATAAAATTTGCATGACTGATGTACTGCAAAATACAAGAGGGATTTGCTATACAGAATTTAATGTTGCTTTGCTTGTAGATGCAGCTTGCATTCAGGCATATCAAGAAATAAGATCATTTAATGGTTTATTCATTCTATTTAATAGAATATATCCATGGCCCATCATCCACATATTCACCTGCTGTCAGCTGCTATTGAGCTCTGTAATGAACAGCTGTGGAAAGGGCAAAAAATGTACAACAACCTCTGGCTATTTGCATTTAAGATATTTAGTTCTATGTGAGAAGAATGACATGTAATCAACTAGGCACACGGGTAAAAATAGCAGACTCCAATTCTGCCTACCATTTTTCTCTTCCTTTAGAGATGTTTACAAAATTCATGAATTATTTGCATTTTGACTTTCAGAACAACATGCAATTTTTATAGGGCAAAGGGCTAGATTCTGTCAATCTTGTTTCCAAGGGCTAACCACAGACGGAAAGCACTTCTTGGTGTGCACCATGGGAACAGAGCCTGATCTGTACTGTCAATAGATAAAGTCTCATTAACAGGTTAGTGATAGAGCGTCATGCCTGCACAGCAGGGGCAACACCTTGATAAAGAAACAGATTTAAATTTTTCAGCATATTAACCACTGGAACTGTACGGCACTGGTAGTGGTCTTTCTTGAAGGAGGTGTGACACATTAAAATCTGCAGGACGTGTTGTGCAGTGACTCTCAGAGCATCTCTGCTTGAAATTGGATTGCCACTCTCTTATCCTGGCAGGGCATTCAGGTTGTCGAAGAAGTCCTTGAAAACTGCATTGGTGGACAAGGAAAAAGCAATGGA
>VZTL01036832.1:0-16030 GCA_013400535.1 Scopus umbretta
GCCCACGCAGGAAAACACAACCCTCTCTCCTGCCCCACCCTTCCACCCCCAAGTTTCACCTACTGCTTATAGCTCCTCCCTTCCCTCTTGTTGCCTTTAAAATCAAACTGCAAGATTTCTGGACATGGATTCACTTTTTTTTCTAGATATACGCAAAATATCCAGGCAAAGAATACTGAGCACATGGCAAGGTCACCGAGTGTAGCACAGAGATGCCCAAAGTAGTTTCAGGGGAGCATGGGTCCTGCAGTCAGTAAGTTGTGGCACTGTAATGGGGTGACTTACCTTGCTGAACTGCATGCGTCTATTGGAAGACTGCTACAGGTATTTCAGTTCATGGTTTGGAAAGAAGCTGTTGAGATGTCTCTCCATTACTCTGCAGTATGATGGTGGCAGTGTAGAGATAGTCTGAAAGCTGTGATTTAGTCACAAGTGCTTTGCTTGAGGGGTAGAGTTGTCGCATAAATACAAACCTTTTTCCAGTAGTATTTTCAAGAAAGCAGTCCCTGGGCAGAAAGGGGCTTCAGTGTACTCTCCAGACATCACAGTAGGTAGAAAAGAAATCGTTTTTCATTCTGCTGACTCAGCTGAGGTGCTCTAATAGGCTGCAGGAAACAGGGAGGGGACTGCCTAATGACTGGAAATAATTAAGGGGTGGGATGGGAGAGCCTTGTCATAAAATCCCTATTCCTCCACCCCTAATCTGCATGAGGAGTTCCTGCTGGCTGTACGACTCAGTATCTTTTAACATTGGACTTATATGCAACTGGGGCTGCAATGGGATCAAATTTAAGTTCAAATGAGGTAAGCAAAAGGAGCCGATAGCAAGCATAAAGTGGGTAAAATTGTCTGATATTCCAGTTAAGCTGATCACAGAGGAGGACAAGCTGTTTCAGGTGTATGGGCAATCCACGGAAAGCGAGTTTGCTATTCCTCAAATCTCGTGGTTGCAAGGATGGTTTTTCTAGTCTAGCCTTTTACAGAACCTCATGGCATGTCTGCATTTTCAAGCTATGGTTTAGGGCTAACAACATCATTTATTGTGCTTCCTTAAAAAAAAATCTTCATATCAAAGAAATAAGAAGCTGGCACAGAGTTCTGATGGGTTTGGTGGTCAGCACAGCACCTAATGGGTGTCATTAATGAGCATAGTTCTAAGTATGGCTTTGAATGTGAGATGTTTTTAAATGTCAGCCTAAAATAAGAGTTTAACATGTAGCTTAGTTTTCTTAACTTTGCCTTGTGTTGTTTTTCCTAGACTTTTACGGGCACCTCAGCACCAGCGGTGAGAACGGTAGGTAGTAATTAGCTGGCCCTTAATTAAATGCTGTCCAGTGCCGAATGTAGATCACCAGAAAAAATGTTAGGAATTCAATGGCTCAGGGGAAAACTGTACTGCAATATTTACTGAACACTGAAAAGCTGAGCCTGCAACTTCAACTCTGTAGATGAAATATTGCCTTGGCTTTCAGTAAACTCTAGATAGTCTGGCCTCTGTTGGTGTCTGGTGCTTATGGTGCTGTGAGTAGGTGTTGCACTGTATCTGGGCTGGTTTGTACTTCACCTATATTCATTTTTTAATTCCTCCCTTGTATTGTGTTTTGATTTCTTTGGATGAAAGACCCACTTGTCTTATAGGTTATTCCTTCATGAGAAGACCCTGTTTAAACGGGACTTTCAGTTGTTCTTAGTGCTCTAGTATTCCTTGTAGTCTGTGGGCTGTAATGACCNNNCTTGTAGTCTGTGTGCTGTAATGACCTGTTGTAGAGCTTGCAATTCTCTGTGTAACATGGTGTTTAAAAACAGTGTCAGAACAGGTAAAACCGTGGAATAAATGTGTTGTGTTCAGCCTCCTGACAAGCCCAATCTCATCTGCCCAGTAGGAGTGGGAACAGTGCCCAAACTTCTCTGAGTGCAAAAAAAGAGCAACAAGGTGTTTTGTAAAGGCTGAACTGAGGATGAATTCTTTGCACAGGCAAATGAAAACTCCCATGGCAGCTAGCAGACGTTCATGTTAACAGGTATTAGCATAAAGGAAAATATATCAGATAAGCTGCTATGAGCTAGTGAATGGGAACAATACCAGTGGCAACAGTATAGGGCTGTCTTCAGACACTGGCAATGGGTTTGGGGCTGCCAATATCAGCTGCAACTCTCCAGAGATCTGTAGTTGTAAAGATGGGCTCTTGCCCCTGCTTCAGGTAACGTGGGGGTTTCCCAGCCTGGTTGTTTTGGGCTTTGGTTCCACATGGGTGATTGCAGTGATAGAGATTCTTCCAAACAGTGGTAAATTTGGTCTGCCTCATGAAGGTTTGCTGTTATTGATAGTATCTGACACCTAATTGATAGTATCTGATGCCTGATTGTGCCCAAGAGCCACTTGTCTTTGTTCAAAATGAAATACTGTGGTAAAGCAAAGACTTTGCGTAGTTTCTTCAAAAAGCAGCTTTTAAAATGATGTTTAAGCCTCTGTGTATAGTCTTGCACCCCTAAGGAATTATGCTAGGATCATAAAAATTGTTACTTTTAGTCCTGTAAACTTAGACTGTGTTCAGAGGATCAAGCTGGTTTTGGTGGGGGTTTTTTTGTTGGGTTTTTGTTGGTTTGTTTTTTTTTTTTAATCCTTATTGCTTCTATATTGTTAGTAGGTCTCTAGGTGTGAGACCTGTACAGTTCAGTGGCTTCAGATTGTGCCTCTTGTCTTCAGGGCATTTAGGGTGGCAGAACTGACCTGAATATAGTACATGTAATTTAGAGTAGGACCCAGAGCCCCTTCTTTCTGGCCTGACTCTTCGAAGCTCACAGAGGCAAAAATCAGGAAGGACCTGAGCTTTTTTTTCTTTTTTTACCATGAAAGTTGGTATTTATGATGATAAATATATAAGCATTGTATATCTGAGTTGTTTTTTGTTACTCAATGGCCCAGTTAAGGAAACCAGCTTTTGTTATCAGAGTCAGTTTAAGGGCAACCCATGGGATGTGTGTGATTAAAACTTCAGTGGCCATTTAAATTAAAGGGAATATGTAAAATATTTGGTAAGAAAATGTTGGTAGCTGACAGGCAAAAAAGTAATACTTTCTAGATTACTGAAATTACTATATCATATTAAAATAATACAGGTTTGCGTGGTCTTGAGAAAAAAAACATATTGAACTTTGGACATGCTTGACTTGATTTCTCTTGTAAGATTTGGATTTATTCTAACATGCAAGTCCAGCTATGGAGCTGCAAACAGGAAGAGAAGAAAAATCATGTAAAAATGGTAGTCTGAAGCCACACAAGTTTTACATAGCTCTTGGAAAGAAACAGGCCTTGAGTTGCTGCTGCTCCATTTGTTTTTATTCTGGAACAACCCCAGTGACTTCTGCTGACTTAATAAGACCCAGCTATAGGATATTTTAAAATGGATGAAATAAATACAAAACATGTAATGCAAAGAAAAGTGTTTCTTATGCATTTGACCTTGCCTGAGGTGGTAGACATAGTAACATAATGAAATCCTGCCTGCCCTTGAGGCTCCAAAACTCTTTGAAGTTAAAAGGTGCCACATACCTGACCCAGGTCAGAAGCAAGGCAATGATCCGGTGTTTTAAAGTCCTGCTACTCTTTCTGACAGGGTTTTCTTTGTTGGTCTTCATAGTTTTTAAAGTAGTGGAGGGATTCCTATTTCTTTTTGAAAAGAAAGCTAAGAGAAGAGTGCTCTGCTCCAAATTGATCTGACATGCTGTTTTACTTTGACAATTGCCTTTTCTCTTGATGTAACTTGGGGATGTTGTATGTATTTCACTCCTCAAGAAAAAAAAAATCTGTGAAATACTTTTGTAGAGGTATAAGCTTGGAATTTTAGTGAAACAGAGCAGTTTTAGAGCCCAGTTATGTAACTCTTATTCATATGGATAAGCATGCGCATATGTGAACACTCCCACTGACTTCCCTGGGACTAGATATGTAAGGATTGCACAAGTGTGCCCCAGGACTTAATTGAACTTTTATCTGACGTAGGATAGTGTGACCAAGTCCTGCATTTGCAGTCTCATATATTTAAGTAGTTTCAACAGTGATTATTAAAATGTCTGGCTTGTGTTTCCGGTTTATGAGGTAACAGTCATGTCTCAGATGAAATAAATACAGAAGCTGAAAGTTGAAGTATGCATAATAACTGACTTCGGAGGCTTCTGGCCTCAGAACTTACCCAGCCTGCGATACGGTCATTATCACATTAAAAGGAAAGATGTGGAAGTCCTTGCCTATTACTAGCAGATTATCCAGTTTAAGATACATCCCTCAATAGTTTTTCTGTGTGACTTTGAGTAAGTCGCTGACAGCTAAACTTGACAAAGCATTCGGGCACCGAAAAGTTAGGAACTATAAGGTCTGACTCCTAAGTCACGAATATAGGAACAGACTCTACAATCCAGAGTGAAGCACTGTGGATTGATTTGATATATCTGGAGAGTAAGATACACCAGAATGGGAACTGTAACAGCTGAGCAGGGAACTGCATAAATAGCTACATCCAGCTAACAGGGACAGCTGAGCACAGAAACACTCTTAGATCGTATCTCTGTGTGCCACTTAAGGCTGCAGGGAGATACCACTATCCACTTGAGATGCACAAAGCAGAGGTCTAGATGCTTGTTTTCAAAGAACTGAGCAGGGACCAAGCATAAATGTAGCAAACACGTCAGTAGATTTGGCAAGGATAGACAAGCCTTGGTTGTTGATCCCTGTGCCTTCTGAGGTTTACCCAGTTCTACCCAATGCATATAGAAAAGCAGTTCGGGCAGTTCAACTATGTAGTCTGGGCATGATGTTTTTTGATTGCTTTTGGTTGGAAACGGTAATCTCCCCACCCCTGCCAAAAAAATAAAAAACAAAAAAAAAACCCTAGTTTTTTTCTTTCAAGGTGTGTCTGTCCCAGTTCTCCTTTGTGGCCATGTTTGGGACAATGGAGCAGGTAGACATGTGATATACTCTTTGAGACAGCTGAAATGTCCCACAGCTGGCAATTCAACTACTTGCAAACTGTGCACCATGAAATTGTGCTCTATGCTGGAGTCTGAACAGGCTGAGATAATGTAGAACAAATGTGCCCATATCAGTGACTGCTCCGACTGTCCTGCTTCTGTCTCACTGACCTTCAATTCTGCATCTTCAGGCCCCTTGCCAACCCAAAGGGAAGTGCAAGAGGATATGCCAGGGATTACCCAGGGTATTTCTTGGAGGCTGTTATCTATCTCTGCTGCATTTTCAGAGGTGCTGAGGTTTTTGTTGGTGAGGACAAGGACCTGCTTCATCACATTGTGTTAGTGTCCAGTGTCACATCGTGGTCCCAATTGCTTCACACTTTGTCAAAGTATTGTGAAACACTTCAGGATAAACCTTGTGCTACAGCTGGAAAGACAAATGATCTGGCAAAATGCATAGCATGTATGAAGGAAATAGTAGCAACGTACATTTTATTAGTTAACGTAGGTACATCTTTTTTACTCTTGCTGCTTATTATTCATACAGGCACTTCAGACACAAAGTAATAAAACCTATGTGTTTGTGTTAGGGCACTGTCTTAACTTTACTAGGGTATAGTATGTCAATGAATGCAGGAGTGAGAGGATTTATGGATAGAGTTAATGTCTGTTCTTACAAACTGGTATAGATAGAAAGATTAGACAAGTGTTTGGGCACAAACCACCTGTTTCTGTACTAAAACAGGATCAGTAGACTCAAAGCTAAACACCCATTTTAAGCAAGTGTTGAAAGAAATGGCATCTGTACATACATTGCTTTTAAAAGGAAAAATGTTACCTATAAAACAGAGGAGATGTTAATGTGGAAGAGGAGAGAAAGGTAATTATTTATCTCCAAGGTGAAATGGGGAAAGAGTTCATGTATAGCCTGAGGAATATGAAGACATGTTAGTATGAGCCATGGAAGTTATGAGGTATTGTAGAATTAGTATCTCTGAGCCCAAGGCGTCTGATAGCTGGTGAAGTTGTGAGTTAATTACCAACAGCATCTCTGGAAAGAGTTTTGTAGCTTTCTGCTGGGGATCAGGGCTGAAGATCAGAGATGGATCAGAGAAGTATTCTTCAGAATTCTTCATGAGAAGTATCTCGTCACTGTCAGCTGCATTTCTGGCCTTTTAGGCTGCGCGCGGGAGCTTGTGCTGGTGCAGGAGCTTTTGCTGGTGTGGGGTAGTCACTTAGCTCTACTTGCACAGGTACTGTGACTGTGTTTGGTGTCACAGAGACAGTCTGTTCTATTGCAGGCAGTGGTGTGTGAGTGGCAAAGACACCTGTGTGTGTGCCGTAGGGGTGTTTATTGTGATAATAGTGGAGTGGTGTTAGAAAGGAGTGATCTTTATCAAATCAAACTCTCAGCACCTATTCTCAACTCATATATGTGTTTTTGAAATCTGTTGCTTCTATTTCAGACTTGAGAAGGGTTCTGTGCCAAAAATTTGTACAGTTTTCCAACTGCTCCAGTTGATTTGATAAATTATATTGGCTCAACCCTAAAAAACCTTGTTTTATCTATGTCCTTAGAACTTTAGGGTTATATTACTCAGTGACTATAGACTATAATATTAATCTCAATGTTGTCTTTTTTTTTTTTTTTTTTTTAAATTGTTGTGCAGAGACCAGTATCTCCTTTCAACTTGCTCACTGTAAAAATACTAAGAGTGAGGAATGTCCGGAAGGCAGACTTGCGTGAGTACTTCTACTGTTGTTGGATGTTTCTTGTAATTCTTTAAAGAAAATATTTGGTCAATGTTACTGTTATCAAATTGTGTAGGAATAAAAAGATATGTTGTTGCAGGTTTGCAAGAATTATTTTTATTGTAATACTGAAAAGTTGCTTTCTGCTTTTAAGTGTAAAGAGGCTAACTCAAGCAAGGTGATGCATTTGATCTCTTGCTTTCATGCCTCACTGTATAAGATGAATTTCCTACCCTTGTGACATCAGACATAGCTGCTGATCAGAGGGCTGCTCTTTAAATGATGAAAATTCTTGTACTTTTGAGTAAGAAACCTGAGTATTCCCTACAGAACTTCTGGACGGAAGAAAGGAGACGGCTGGTGATGTAAATGTAAAATCACCAGTAGTAGGAAAGCCTATGAAAATAACAGAAGTACAAGCAGAAACATTCTATTCCTTGTGCAGAATTTATAAATATGCAAGAAGAGATGATAAAATCCAGTGTGCCTGGGAATTTATTTAACCTAGAGAATGGATCAATTTAAAAGTCAGAAAAAAAAATCAAAGAGCACTGCTGTGAGAGTTTTAAAGGAGTTTTAAGTGAGGGATAGTGAGGGTAAGTGAGAAACGAATACCTAGAACAGAGACTACAAGAGAAAAATGTCATAGCTAAATCACTGAATAAGAATTAATAGTGAGAAGAGACCAAAATAGAAGAAATCTCTGCAGTAGGGAAGTCTACGGAGTCTGGTGATATCCAACTGTGGAAGCCCCCTAACAATTCACCCTCTCTGCCTCTGCAAACTAGTGGTCATCAGCTTGTTGAACCAGTGTTGGCAGCAAATATAAAATGAAAATCCTCAGTGGAAGAATGAGACTTGCAATAGGTGGAAAGTACAGTTTGTTCACTGTCCCAATGTGACACGGACTCACCCAGGGGAAGGACTGGTTAAATGCTGAATTTTAGAATTTCCAATTCACTGAGGAGCTTCCTCACAGCTTCTGTTCCACAGATGTGGGTCCTCAATAGCCCATTCTCCTGGGTGTGCTGGGGCTTGTTCAGGTGCCTTTCGAAGTGCAGTTATGCCACTGAGTCACGTTCATGGGGAAATTTGAATTGTGAAACATCTGTGTAAAGAAGTTGGAAAGGCATGACAGAAAAAGGCAAAATAAAAACAGAATAAAAAAATTCAAATTGAAAGACCACAAGAATAAATTAGAAAGATGTGAAACAAAGAGGAAAAGTCCACAATATATTCACCAAAATCTTGCTGAACATCGCTTAAAATTAAATTTCTTTTGGCACACTCAGAATTTCATGCAGCACATCATAGTTTCTAAGGAAACCAGCTGTAAATTTTAGTTAATCTACTATATATTTTGAGATTTTAACTAATGTAACAGGTCAAGAGTAGAGGCAAAACTCTATCTTCTTATCTGAAGTTGGATTTTGTGGTTTCTGGCAGGAAGAATGTGGTTGGAACACATGGAAGTTGTGCTTAACAACAGTATTTTTGAATGAATGACTGCTATCAGGGAACAAATCTCTGCTGCACTCATGGTATTCCAGTTACTCCTGCATCTTCCCCAGTGTAATACCACTGTGCTTATTTATCTTTTTCCTTTTATTTTTCAGCTTTAAAAAAATCTGCTCTGATTTACTGAATGCCTTGTTTACTATTTATGTCTTAATATTTTTTATTCTAGAAATGACAAATGATCAAACTACTTTGTGATATTTACTCTGTCATTTTGAAAAAGGGATTTTGTTCATTAGACGAAGCGAGAGCTCCTTTTGAGATGTAAAGTTCAGATCTATTTTAATATGCAGGAACACACACTTTATGGGCTTATAGTTGTACACACTGACTTTTCATTTAACGAAACACAGATGTTCAAATGCCTAAGTGGTGATTTGCATTAACCAAATATGTGATCTGACCAGGCAGTCACTGCAATTGCATCTGCAAACCAGCATGCACAATTCCACGTGCATTTGTGTACCCCAGCAGGTTGCCTGCTTTTGCTTCAATTCATTGTGGCTGTCCTTCTCGCGAACGAATTGCTCACAGGTGCTCCTTACCGCAGTGAATCGTACAGTCTTTCTTTATGAAGCCTGTTGGCACGTCTGCCACATCTTATTGCCTTACTTCCTTGTGTTCTGGTCTCAGGAACAGATGAGTATCGTTACCCCCATGAGATGCCCTGAATTCAGAGCTGGGCCTTCCCAAGGCTTTTTTTAAAGTGTATCTGACAGGAAGATTTGAAAACTTTTCAGCAAGAGTTTATTCTCAACAGACAATTTGTTTGCTGAGGAAACTCAAGTTATTGTGGAAAAAAAAATTTCATTTTTTGTCTGTAGTGGGAAGGATATGTCAGGTAGGCTTTACATTTGCTGAGGCATTAAAAAGGCATTTGAGAATCCAAACATTTCAGTTAGTTTTCCTCAAAACCTTGGTATTTTCAACTATGGGAAAGTATCCCTTTTTTACCTGTTTGTAATGGTAACAGTATGCTTCTTGTTACAACTCTGAGTTAGCATTTATTTACTGCACTTTAGCTTTCCTGTTTTTCTGATTAAACCTTGGTGTTTCTCATTTCAATGGTATATTTTATATATTTTCTTGTTAGTGAAGTGTTTGTGCTTAATTTATTGAAGTGAATCTTTCTTCTTGGTTTTTGATTCCCACATTCCTATTTTCCACTGGTAAATAGGAATTCTTTAAAGGTTTTTCTCCCTACTGTTGTTCCAGAGCAAGATAATTTTAACAGATTTGGGTATAGGCCTGGAAATCTAGACTGTGTTTTGGACCCTGACACTGACTGCATTATGGGATCTTGGGCAATTCATTCAAGTTTTCTCAATGTATTTATTTGCTCAATCCTTACATTGCCACTGTGAAGTAATTCATCACTGTGTGTCCTGGTTTCAGCTTAGTTCATTTTCTTTCTAGTAGCTGCTATAGTGCTGTGTTTTGAACTTAGTATGAGAACNTGTCTCAAGCTCTTTGAAAAGGGAAGCTCTAGCATTAATAACCATTAACCATTTACATTTTCAGCTGCTTACACTTGTGCCTCTGCCAAATGTCTGATCAGTCATGCTCTTCTAATCAGTTTTGGCTAAGGGAACTTTCTGAATACACTTTCCTTCCCACGGTCATTATCAAGGTTTTGCTGATACTGATAGCACAATAAAAGCACAACTTGGGAGAAATATGGTTGGTAGAAAAATCTAAACCTGTAGTTGTCCCTGAAAGATATAAAGAGGAAATAAATGAAGAAAATTGTACTTAATATGATGTAATAACACTGTTACAGGTTTTGAGCATGACACAGGGATTGACTATGGGTTGAATTATTTGACCTCTTCTGACTCACAAGGTTGCTGTAAGAACCAGATGACTGGTTGAGCATTGCTAGTATTAAATAGGGAGGGTATGTATTGCATTATAGGTATGAGAGAAAGGCCATTGCTGCCTGTGTCAAGCTTCTGCAAGTCTCACTCCCTGGTGGTTCTCCTCCCAGACATGTGGGGTCAGGATATGGAACATGCTTAATTCTTTGGTGGCACTTATGGTTTCTTTGCTCAGACTTGAGTGACAGCAAGATTATTCTAGTCTGCAGATAGAATGGTAGGAAGGAATAGAATTAATTGTAACTTAACGCTGGTGCTGAGACTGATTTTGAGACTTTTCAAAAGGCTTGCTAGGAAAGACAGAACTTCTAAAAATTTAATCAAATATATGAATAAGTATGGAATTGGCACATTCTGATTTGTGATAAGGAAATAAAAATTTTCAGCTTTGATGGGGGCACACTTAACTTTTTGGCAAAAAAAAAAAAAAGTCATTCTTCATTTAAACCAGCACTTTGATAAAGGCTTTCAATTAGTTATGGTACCAAATCAGGGGAGGAAATACTAGAAAACAAATCTCTCTGCAGCCCAGATTGACGGTTGTGAGGTGTGTTACCTGCGTGACAAAGGAGCCATCCTAGAGTTGATGTGAGTGTGTGTGGCAGAGGACATATACCAGTAGATATTCTCGTGTTTTGGTAACATTACCCTGCCCCGGTCATTTGGATAGTCATGAATATAAAGCTAAATGCAGCTTGGATAGGTGTGCTTGTACTACATGTGGAATACACTGCCATTTCAAATAAAACTTTATATTGGGAATGAACATCGCAAATGTGTGAGGATGTTTCTGTTTTCCTGTGAGTGCTTCATTGTATTATTTACTCCTCACCCTGTATATATGAAATCCCCTACCGTGTTATCTTTGTCTTATTAGGGTTAAATGTGCACAGTGCAGTAATTCTTTCTCTGGATACATTATCAGTCTGCTCATCTTCTTGTTATACAGTCACCCTTTCAGATTGTTATGTGACACTGTGGTTACCTACTGCCTCAACCGAGAAGGTTCGGACCAGAACCATCAGAAACAGCAAAAACCCTGTCTGGAATGAAGCTTTCTGCTACAAGATTGACCGCCGAGTCAAGGTAGTGAAAATAAATGGTTTTCACCATTCGCTGTCTGGAGATAGTCAGTAGATTATGCAAAACTACAATAAACCAATAAATATATAGCTAGTTTCCAAACACTGGAGGTGTTAAAGATTCCTCAGAAAAAAATGTTGCTTACCTCCTCCTTGGCATTGTTCTGTTCCAGCTATTTGTTACTTTAAGCATCTACTATACTGAAGCAGTGAGAAGCAATTAAATGTCCTGCAGAATACAGCCTTGCTATCCTATTCCTGATCTTGACATATACAAGTGAAACCCGAGATAAAGATCACAAAGTTCTAGGTAGGGTGGAAAGGAAATCCTTTAAACATTCTTTATGTACCTGTGCCTGTCTTATACATTTAGAGCCAAAGGCCATAAAATAAAGGTAGGAACATTTAATACAGTTATTTATCACAAATTCGTGCATGTTCTGCATGACCCACCTGTCTTGTTTCATTTCCCCAGGCGGACAAGCCTGCTGCTTTGTGTATGTACAGTTATCAGTAAAATGAAGTCTGCTACTCCTAAACCTCTTTTCCCTTTTCTGTTTCTTTCTCCTTTTTCCTTCTTCCCCTAAAACTGGAGGAGGGAGGAAGGAAAACCTAGTCTTAAGATTTTCCTGCCTTATGGAGCTCTTAGATATAGCAATAACTCCATGATATTCTTAACCTCTTTTTGCAGAATGTGCTGGAGCTAAAGGTCTGTGATGAAGACACAATCACCAGGGATGACGAACTCTGCACCGTTCTTTTTGACATAGATAAACTCACTGTAGGACGTACTGTTCGAGTGAAGTTTCAGCTGAATCCACAGGTGAGCAATGGAATTGGCAAGAACAAAATCAAATTCTTTCCTTTGATCTAAATGTATCCTTTGACAGTGTTTCATTATAGGAAAAATCTACTTATGCTGTATTTTGCTGCTATTATAAGAAAGACTTAAAATCGTTGTATGAGTGCTCTGTGCTAGTTTTTGTTAAGAACAAATCTCTATGCTAAAAAGCTAGGATGGAACCAGCTAGAACTAATTACCTGGTGCCTTAATTCTGAATATTTCTTGTGCATTTGCTGTTTCTTGGTATAAATTCTGAATATTCAGCCACTTTAATAATATTAAAGCAGCTGATTCTTTTTGTGTTGGGAATTAAAATCTGGAAAAAGGCTGTTTAAATAAAATAGCAGTTCCTAGGTCTGCATGCTTATATGGCATTTAGATTTCAAAACACCTAGTTTTAGCAACTGCTTTTTCGTATCTTAGAATTTAATATCTTCAATTGGCACTATGGAGTATTTTTGAAAATTATTCTTATGTTTTAGGGAATTTCTTAAGTGCTATTCTAAATATATATTTTACAAATTATATGTAACTGGGAAGTTACATATGAAGAAAAGTAAGTAACATACCTTTCTTCCTTTTTTCTCTCTCTTCAGACACGTGAGGAACTGGAGGTGGAGTTCACATTGCAGAACACGTGAGTAGAGTCCTAATTCTATATAAACTATTGTATTCAGTATAAAAATAGTCTGGAAAGCTGGTTCATATGTGCTTCTTAAATCTACAGTCTCTGAAAGCAATATCTAGATGTTTTCATTCAAGTCTAGTGAATTGGAATTACAGAATCCATATTTTTAGATTTTAAATATCTGAAAATGTCATTTTTGCCCTGTTTGACCACTACCTCCTGGACACCAACTTCCTCCTGTTCTCTTTGTCGTTGGATCAATACACAAGGAACTATGAGGACAACTAGAATATTCGAGCAAGTTTTGACCCTTAGAAGAAGGAATGCCAAGCCTAATTGTCTTATGTCACCCTTTCTTGGGGAATCTGGCTTTTCAAATCCACAGCATTACAAAACACTCTCCTGTAAGGTGATCTATTTTAGCTCATCTGGCTACACATGGGAAGCTGTGGTAGACTTGAGTATTGGTTCCAGCAGGATAAGGAACTAAATACTCTGCATAAAGAAAGGAGCAAAGATCATTGTGGGAGACTGAGGACTGAGGAAGAACCAGGAAAACTGGAGGAGCAGTACTAGCTTCACTTGGTAGGCTTGGAAGCTGTTGGTGGAGTTTAACTGTTTAGGGGATGTGCTTGTTTCAGGTAATTCATGTTGTGGAGAAATCTGGGAGCCTGTCGCTCTAACTGGAAAGGGAGTATGATGCAGGATCATGGGTATTCTAGTCTGTCTCCATAATATGATTTATGACTTTGAGGAAGTTACTTCCTAACAAATCTATTATTGATTTAATCCATGTTATTGGACTGAAAGTGTTGTTCAAATGACAGTAGCGAAGGGATGGTACTGCTGGGACCTTCTCAAGGCATTTGGGGCACTTCAGGAGGCTTAGCAGGATAGTATGTTGGTGGAGAGTTTGAATAATGTGTTTATTCCTGACAGAAGGGGAAATCAGGACTTGCTGGATAAGGAGCAGTAGCTCGGTGTTATAAATGGAGAAGGAAAGATTTCTCTGTTCACATGCAAAAAAACCACCAGAGATAAAGCAGTCCCAGAATCTCCTGTTACAACTCATAGAAACTCACCAGGCTGGATTGTTTGTTGTTTACTGTGCACCAAAACTGACAGAAGGCCCAGCAACAGCAAGACAAATGGTGCTTATCACAGCTTAGGAGTGTCACAAAATCAGTAATAGCAACAGGGAAGGGAGCTCCAGTAGATGTCCCAAATGGCCTGTCTACAGTCTTCCTTCCTCTGCAAGTTAGAGGATAGCTTGTGGAGTTGGTGTGTAGAATCATACTCTAGATAATGCTGTCTTTTGATGAGGGAGATCCAGGCAGATTGTCTGGCTTGGATGTTGTGCATGAGTGGGTTTGCATATGGGGATGGAGGCTGGAATACATCTCGGAGTGTGTGTGCACCTGCTCTGTGTTGAACTCTTCTCTTGGACCTTGCAGCCAGTTGTCTTTTCCTGGAGACATATTCAATAGATAAAGTCAGAAATTTAACAGTTTCTTCAAGTTCTGTCTGAGTAGGAATTCTACTGGTTGGAAAAATATGGTTGGGACTGTACAAATAAAAAGGAACCTGGGCAGTGCCAAGGAACAGATTTTAAAAATAATCACAGTCATGGCTCAGTTGCTACAGCAAAAACACTTCTGATCTACATTTTTCATTCATAGTGTGGTACCCAGGTGACCAATGTAACGCTTGTGGCCTGATGAACTCCACAAGCAAAGGGAAGAAATTGCTGTGTCGTAAGTCAGACAGGGAGGGCATGTCCCTGTGAGGTCCCAGCAGGCCTGAGAAAAGGGAAGACACTTCTCTGGGAAAATGGACTTCTGGTCAGAAGGTGGATAAACATTTCCACTACTATTCCACGCTTTGCATTTCTTGCATATGAGGGACAGTCAATACTGTTCTGCCCATCAGTCAAGCCTGGAATAAAGATGTAAGCACATCTGAATTTATTAAATATAATGATCTTGGTAGGGTATTAAGAGGGGTTTTTTTTCCCCTCAACATGGAAAAGTGTGATATCAGAAGTAATTAATTAAAGGGTTTGTGCACTAAAATTGGAGACAATGGATTGCATAACCTGTGATAAATGAAAGAGCTCTGAAAAGGTCTGAAAGACTGAACTGAAGCAACTGAGATGGGTCACCAGAAAGCTATGGACCAAACCGATCTCTTCTGTGTTGAACAAGCTCAGCAGGTTTTGGCAAGGGTTTTTGGCGTTGCTGGATGGGAGAAGTGTTGACAGAGATTAGAGATAATTTTCGGAGCCAACCATAGTACTAACAAGAAGGACAGCTAACCACGCAGGACAGGTTCCACAAATCTGGTGGTGTGAGGGGAACAATGAGAACATACTTTTTTTGGGTAAAAATGACAGTTTATCTCTGAAATTAATAATTATTCCCACCAGCACATTTTGTCTGATACAATTTATCTGAAGTAGTTTTTCATTTCTTCCCCATCTCCATTCTGGACTTTACCGACTGCAAGATTTACTATATTAGCCTGTTCTTTCCTTCCAGCGTTTCAGATGAATAATTACACACATGAAGTGTAACCTCAGGCCGAGAAATTTTCTTGGGTTGCACCTATGATAGTGGCTTTGTCACTCCAATTTTTGTTTGCCTATTGACCTCACTGTCAAAATTGTGTTTCGTGCTACTTTTACAAAAGAATGTTGTAAAAAATTCCCTCACGATACAGTGGTGGACTGTATGAAATTGGTTCCTGCATTCATTCCCATTATCTTTTACTTAAAATGGAAGAAAACCTTCTTGTTGCTAGCTTGGTTTCCACAAACTGCAAGATGAGTACCCTCTCTAGTTTTGCCTCACTCTTACGCCACTCCGGCTGTACCTGCAAATACTTACCTCTCTGCTGCCACTACCTGTGGCAGGCACTGAGAGCCACACGTTTGATCCTAACAACACAGAGAGGAAGGCATGCTCCTTCCTCCAAGTGCCTTTTCACCAGCAACCAACTCCCGCCCAATGTTTTATGGGCCCATAACAGGAGCCCAGCTGGCATGAGAGCTGCTGCCCTCAAGCAGCAGTGACAGAAAAGGTAAGGTCATTGTACACAGGTTGCTGATTTGCATACTTTAATGCTTTTTGTGTTATTTTCTGGTGATTATCAATGGTAATGTGGGCTTTCTCCCTTGTATTTCCACTGGTAGGGTCCAGCACCAGCATGAGCCTCTACGAGTTGCTACAGGGACAGGGTCCCGCTGGACTAGGTGGCTTCGCTCGCTAAACATCCCCCTACCCTCTGACTTCTACTGAAGCCCACACCTGATATTAAGGGGCCACAAAGAGACTTCTGATGAACTAAAAGGTACTTTGAGTTT
>VZTL01036837.1:0-13813 GCA_013400535.1 Scopus umbretta
ATTAATGAAGATGTCAAACAGTATTGACCCCAGAATCAACCCCTATGGTACACCACTATTGACTTGCCTCCAAGCAGACTTTGTGCCCCTAATCACAACCCTCTGGGCCTAACCGTTGATCCAGTTTTTAATCCACCTCACCATCCACTTACCTAACCTGTACTTTGTCAGCTTTATTACGGGAGAGAGTGTCAAAGGCTTTACTGAAGTCCAGGTAAAAAACATCCATTGCTCCCCACCCATCCACCAACTGGGCACCTCACTATAGAAGGATCTAAGGTTCATCAAGCGTGATTTCCCCTTAAAAAAATCCATGCTGAATACTTCCAATCACTTTCTTGTATTTCACGTGTTTGGTAGTGCTTTCCAGGAGGATGTTCTCCATCACTTTTCCAGGGACTGAGGTGAGGCTGACCAGCCTTCAGTTCCCTGGATTTTCCTTCTTGGAGTTGAGAGTGACGCTTACTCTTTTATAGTCTTCAGGAACCTCTCCCAGTCTCCATGACTATTAAAAGATAATTGAGAGTGGCCTTGCAATGGTATTGGCCAGATCCCTCAACACACATGGGTGCAACCTTTCAGGCCCCACTGACTTACCTGTGCCAACTTTGAGCGCTCCCTAACCTAATCCTCCTCCACTGAGGGTAAGCCTTCCTTGCTTCAGGTTTTCCCCATGGTATCGGGGCAGAAGAGGGAGAAATGTCAATATTGCAGTACTGTCTCCATCACCTTTGCTGGATATTGTAGGAGCTCCACAACAGAGCTGGTACTCAACAGGTGGTGAGGGAAAGGTGTGGGACTAAAGCAAGGGCTTGATAAGTATTTGTTCATAATTTCTCCTCTGTCAGAGTATGTTATTGCACCCCATTGTAGTTAAAGCTGATTAAGATATGTTGTCTTCCTCATCTGCTCAAAGGGATATCTAGAGTAACAGTGAGAAAAGCAAAGCAGGTATGGTCATACTATGTAAAGCATGTGCCTGGGAGGTAGAAAAGAGGTACCAGGTAGAACATCTGTGCAAGTGGAACAGGCCAGGGGAAACTCCATCAAGGGAGATTTCAAACCTCCTTGTCTAACACATATATTACTTCCAGGTTTTGTATAGACTGAATCCAGCTCTTTAAAATGTGACCCATGTATAAGTTTGTGGAAGATGAAAAGATTATTGGAGCTGTTTTATAATTCAGAACACAGTTTTGGGGATTGCATGTGGATGTTGTGATTCATGATCTTATATTGTTTCAGCTAGCAGTGCTGTAGCAGTAGACCTTTTAGTTTTCTGCTGGTCATTTATCATATTTAAGATGTATACCTCAAAGCTGTATACTTAAATTAGTGGGACTCCAATTCAATTTAAAGTTTAGAACAGAAAGAAGAAGAAGAAGAAGAAAGGGGTTTTATGACAGTTTTCCCTCCTGAAAAGTTCTAAAGCATGTAAAAAGCAGAAGTTGTCTAGTAGTGACATTGTTGTGCTCCAGACATTTCTGAGATGTAAAACAGCCTCTGTTGAAACAACACAGCAGTAGTGCCCAACTTGAATTAGATGTAGAATTTAGGTTGACAGCATAGAGTTTAGCTGAGTCATTCAGGGCCAAATTCTGCTTTTCTTGCTGAGGCAGGTGGTTCCTGTGACTTCCGTGTGACTGTTCACGTGACTGAGGTAAATTTAGAAACTGGTCTTTTGAAAATCATTCATTCCTCAACAAGCTTCCAAGAGGTACTTTAAAAAAACAAAACAAAGCATTGCTAGATTTTAGTCCAACACTTTACTTACAAGATATTTGTAAAGTGCTATTGACACTGCATTTGTGAGAGTAGCATATTTACACGAACAAAAGCTGCATGAGCTGGGTTTGATTGCCAAAATTTGTTTCAAGAGCACCACCTTTCTTTTCAGGGGATTTGCAGATTCAGTATTAAAATAAAGGGCTGGTGACCAAGAGCTTACTTGACTAGTTAACTAAAATAAATATAAGCATGCTCTGCAAAAATACAGCATAGTAGTATTTTGCTTTTTAGTGGGTTTGAATTTTACCTAGGTTTTAATCAGTAGGTGTGGTTCCTTAATTCTTAAGTCATCTTGCAAACAGGACATTCACCTTAAAGCTCTAGAATCTAAAATGCAGTTCTGATGATCATGTATTGCCAAACCAAAAAGATAAACTGAATGCTTGAGCATGTGATGTGCTGAGAAAGCTAAGTAAAGGTGATTTCTTTCAAACTACTTGTTCAAGGTGAATACACCATACTAACCCAATTGCTGCTTTGCACTCAGCACTTCAGAGCAGGACCTGTTATAACTGTCATGCAACCTCACCCATTTCATACTGAGATCCAAAGAAAAACTTTCTTAAGGTGCCATTGCAAAGTTGGATCAGGTATTTACTTTCCAGAAAAATTCTGTCTTCTGAGAGGAAGACCTGCTGATAACTTACCCAAACAAGCTGGATAGGTATTCCCTTACCATTAGCCTAGTAAGTGTATTTACAAGGTCAGGTTTCTAGCAGAGAAAAGGAAGTTTATCTGGTGTTGATAGTACAGTAGGTTTTGACAGGGAGGTATTGGATTTCAGTATTCCCCTTTCCACCTGCATTATCTTTTACAGATACCAAATGACAATTGTTTGCTGACATTTTACTGAAGACTGAGTGAAAGAGTAAACAGATGAGGGGAAAAATCCTTGCCTAGAGAAGCTAAAGTGTGTGTGTTGGGGGGGAGGCTTTCTTGGAGAGGTGGGGGTGCTGAAAACCAATTGTGAAAATCATTCTTGTAGTTCAGTGTTTTCTCTGACATTTAAAAAATGTAAACCATTGCAATTTTACCTCATAGCTCATCTTCTGATCCCAATCTTTTGTTCTTTCACTTGTTTGGTCTTTTGCTGTCATTGTTTCTTTAAAACCTGGGGTTTGCAGCCTTATCATATCTCAGGGTCTTATGAGAGTATTTTCTTGACTGTGCAGAGGTCTTTCTAGCCTGACAAGGCCAGCTAAAAAGACCCTGAAATACAAAGGCATTGTCGAGGGTACAAAAGGCTGCCAGAAGATAAACTTTTAAAATCTGTTTTTGTTTTGTTCTGCTACTTTACTTTACCATGGCAAGATGCCTGGGCTCTTCTTTTGCCAAATGTGCAAGTAAAGCTAACTTGGCATTTGCAGGCTCTCTTAAATTTTGGACTCTGTTTGTCGGCTACTAGACACCTTACCAGGGCAATGAACTAAGAGACAAAGAGACTGAAACTGCAAATGCTGGCTGCAGAGGGAAGCATTTATCCCATCACAACAGCCCTTTGTTTTTCTTGGATTTGGACTGGGTATCTGGTTAAATGTCTGGATACACTAGCCATGGACACCTGACTTTCTCAAGGACAAAATTTGGTGAAATGCAAAGGTGTGTTTATAGCTCTGGCTTGACAAAATAGCAAAGCCGTGGCTGGCTGCTGCTAGTTAAATCTGTGAAATCCATAGACTAAACCTCTAATTCAAAAAAGCTTCCTCTCATAAGACTACTTCTTCTCTTCTTCCAGTCCTACAGAAACTAACATGCCCTATACACTGTACTGTATCTTGAGATACACAGTACTGTTCGGTATGGCTGATCTCCAAGGGCAGCTTCATGAAAAGGTGCATTGTATTTTAAAAGAAGTCAAAAGTTAGTACTGAATATTTAGTCAGAGCAGCAGGGGGATAGAGGTCATCTTCACCTTTCTCAATACTGCCCCTTCCCCCCCAAAGGCAAAACAGCACAACTGAGAAAGTTGAGCACCACCTGTTTTTTATATTAATATTACTTTTCACGCTGTTCTGTAGCTGTGAGCCCGCAGAGTTCCGTACAGCTCACTGAAGCCTGAGGCCTGTCCCCTCTACAGAGGTTTGGCTCTGTTGCTCCATGGGACTGAATCTGAAGTCAGCAGAGGAGACAGCAGTGTCTTGCTGCTGGTGGATGCTGCGTTTCTGCTTCACTTTCCTGGGAAACGACGAGATTCATGTGCAGGAGTGTGGAGGGGACTTTACTGCAAGCTGCTGGGTTATGCTGCTAGACAATGCTGTGGAGACAGTGATCCATGACTTGGGAGCTGGGGGGGCGGGCAGAAGCTATCCGAGCATTGCAGCTTTCTGACAAGCCCTGTACAACCACGCTGGGCAGTGAAGCCTGCTCCATCTTGCTACATGTGGTGTTATTACAGCGCCAAGCTTCTCTGGTCTTCAGGATTTAAGTTTTTGCCATATCCCTGTCTGGTTTGTTACTTGAGGTGACTCCCAGGATTGCAGAAAGGAATATTTTCCTGCATGTGATGTCTGCTATTGATTTTGGATGTTATATAATCTTCCTTTCCCACCATTTCTGCAGCTTGTACAAAAATGTTTCTTGGGGGAGAAGGGTGATCCAGTAAGAGGACAATTTGTCTTGTAAACTGTGGCGCGAGGGACAGCTATGTTTTGCCCTAGCTGCCCACAGCAATAACCTGGCTCCCTTCCCCTGTGCTCCTGATGGGGTCTCCCACAGTATCTCCCATTTCCTTTACACACACCGCAGAGCTGACCCCTGTGTATCCTCCTTCCTTTCCCCCATCTCTTCAGCATCCTTGCATCCTTCCCACTTGGGTGCAAGGTATCAGGTGCTTCAGGGTCCTCTGGTTGATGACTTGCAGATGCAGAAGGGAATGCAGGAAAGAGTCACTGGGAGCTGCTGTGGGTGTCCCTGCTGTGGAGGCACAACCAGATTCTTCTCTTGTTGTCCTTCCATCCTCAGCTTTCTGGACATTTATGGGAACCTGATATCTTTGCAAGTCTTACCTTCCCTCACCCACATCAAACGTAGTTCAAATCAGCATTTAGGTTCAAAACTAGGAGGAGAGGCAGATAGGCAGAGAGCATAATCATTCAAGCTTATTCCTCTGCAGAACTCAAGCTTGCAACGCTAAATTTGCAGAGTAACGGGTGTTATGTTTGTGGGTAAGGGGTTAGGTTAACCATTAACAGGGAAGTGGGGGTTCATGTTCTTCCAACCTAGTTATTTTGCTCTGCTGCTCACGTTGTCTCTTACAGCCTGTTCTCAGTTGATGGCAGGCAGCAGCACTGTGCAGAGAGCCCTTTCACCTTGGAAAGAATATGAGGGACTGCACTAGGGTTCCCCTTGGCGCCTTTCCAATTTTGTTTCTGCAAAGCAGGACACCTATGAAATTTCCATTACATCAATATAGTAGTTGTTGCAGCAAAACACAGATCATTCAGCAGTGTTACAGAATTTGTTTGCTCTGCCTTTTTTTCTTTTTCTTTTNNNNTTCCTTTTTTTTTTTTTTTTTTTTTTTTTTTTTTTTGGTTGAAAAAATAAGCAAGCTGCATGGAAAGGGTGAACATATACCCAGGAAATAGTTTGCTGATAACATAGGAGCCTTCATGTCTGCTGGGTGGTGCCCTAAGTTTTCTTAACAAAGAAGTGAGTGTTAGTTCTTCAAATAAAAGTTACTTTTTGCTCTCACGTAACTGAGGCTGAGAATTTCCAAGATGAAAAACTTGGCTTTTTATTTATTTTTCTTTTTTAAATGGTGCATAATTTGAGTGGGATCTCCTCTCCCTCCTGCAAACCCCTACCCCCCACATTGCCCTCCCCACCTTATGAGGATTACAGTGTCCCAAAAACTCTTTAGGACTGTGAGCAAAGGAAACAGAAATGGCTTTGCATTATGAACTGAACAGAGATTAAGTTATTGGCGGCCTTGAAATAGCTCTTTCTCAACTTCCATTCCCATGAGGTTATCCACATAAAGTTGCTGTTTAGTACAGGGTCAGCATGATGAAATTTATTTGTTGAGTCTCTTCGGTGCCAAAGCTTTTGCCAACAATCTGATCTACCTGATAGTGGTACTATTTCAGAAATGTCCAGTCAGTAAAAGAAATGCAGTGTCTGTAGAGTTTCAAAGACAGCAGTAATAAGTAGGATCAGAGCAAAGAAATCAAAATAAAAATGCCTCTCCTTTTAATAAAATAAATACATATAATAATTACTTAGAGCATTTACAAGCTATGGAAAAGCAGACAATATTACTTTTTCTTTTCACATGCCACCCCTGTCCCTAAGCATGTGGAATCTTTTTAGTATGGCTCCATCAGTGTACTGCATTGAATGCACTTATGTCAACTGCTGTTAAAAAAATTAACTGTTTGCTGGCCCTTTCAGATAAAAATTGATAGCGTCAGATTAAATTGGGGGGAGGGGGGGGGGAGGGAGGGTACAGGACCAAAGGGTTAAGACAGTGTGGACTGTGGATTTTGCACATGGCGTCTGTTTCGTTTCCTTTTCTTTTACTACTTTTAAAGACCTCTCTGCCCAAAATTAGCTATACCAAAAAACCCACAGAACAGTATATCTACATAAATTATGTATGAAATAAAGGCTTAGGAGATTAAGTTTTGCCATTTTAAGTACATATGTTGTAAAACTATATATGCTTTTACTTAGTATCCAAACTGGAAGGGAGGGTTGTCTTTCATTTTATTTTTCAAAACCTTTAATTACCAACATCAAATGAAATGATGATAATCTCTTTGTTTAGTCATCTGTGAAATGAGTTTATGGCAATGGTTTCCTCTAAGTCTGTACCACATCAAAACCCTAGTGTGTATGGGAGTAGTGAGTCTTCTTTAACTATGGGCAATTCCATTTCCCATTCTGCATTTTATACAGAATATTTATACAGGTATAGGGATACCAGGAGAAGCTTTCCACTCATGAGCTTGCTTTTATTTTGCTGCAGACTAACATGAACCCTTGGGAAGGGTCCGTCATACACCTGCCCACATCTGCAGCTTGGCACAGATCACCTTGAAACGCCTGAAAACCCCCTTTGCAGTAGCCTCACTGCTCTGGCCTCTGCTGTCCTACTGCTACTCTGAGGTAATGTGATTTGACCATCATGCCTTCTGCTTACATGCAAGTATAAGCCAAACCTATTTTAAATAAAAAAGTCAACAATTTGCTTTTGTGTTCTCAGATTCATGAAATATGGTATTTGTAATGCAAAGGCCTGTTTTCATTTGTTGTATTGCAAAATAAATGTCTGGCAGGAAGCAAAGTTGGCCATCTGTGGTTTCAAATCTCTATGTGCCCAGTGTGGTACATTGGCCGATAACATTATGACAGCTTCTTGGCCACCTCAGCTGGTCAGTGTGCTCTAACCTATATGGACGGAGTGTTTTATCTGTCAGTCCACCTCTGCACCAAGGGCTGCTTCTTCACAACTCCCTGTTGCAGTCAGGCTGCTGCAGCAATCCTGCAAGAGAGTGCCACTGTCCTGCATGAGTCTCGCAGCAGTAGCAGGGAACATGATTGTATTTACTGAAGCTTAAGGCTACCCCTCACATGGTGAGCATGAGTCCTGCCTGGAAGGCTGCCCTTCCATTTTTCCCTCTGGCTTTGGCTACAGGGGATTTTCTTACATTTGAAGGTCTCAGAATGGCCTTGGAGGCTTTTTGCTCTGAGGTGGCATTTGCTGAAGATAATACAAAACACATTCACCTGCCAGTACTTTATGCCTCATTTCTTAAAAAGAACAAACTGTATGGCAGAACTTTCTTTAGGCTCAAGCAAGGTAGGCACTAGTTTAAGAAAAGCAAACTCATGAAGGCAGCAAAATCACAGTGGTGATGAGTTGCTCCCTGCCTTATTGAATGGCGTAGGTCCATGCAAGAGAGTGAGCTGCCTGGCCTTGATCTTGGGTGGCCGTGCGTCCCAGCTGCTGGTGCATCCAGTCCTAGTCAGTGCCTTGAGATATTTCTGCCCTGATTCTTTCTTCACCCACGGGATGGCAAAATTTGGTATTGCCTACACGGCTGAGAAGCTTACAGTTGCCCTTTTGTAAGGCTGCACATGTTCAGGCAGCAGACTTTGAAAATAAGGTGGAGAATATAAGTGTGTCAACTGCCTGCAAGGTGTACCGTAACTTTGTTTAAGACAGGTTAGAGTTCAGGGTGGGCCTCGTAGTCACGGTTCATGCCGGGACTGTTTGTCATAATAGCAGTGCAAGGAACAAGTACAGTGTTGTCAGTATTATTTTAGGAATTTAATCCAGGGCCATATGCTGACTCAGTCACAAGTGGATGATACAGATGTCTTTTCTGTTCTACTCTCACAGAAATTGTTCTTACTCCCTCTTTCCACCTATTTTACCCTGTATTCCTTTTATATGCTGTTCACTGTGCTCTGATTATATCCTAAATGACTTTTTTTCTCCTTCCGTGATGTGTTGATCATCCCATTTTTTGTATGTTCTTTTGATTGTAATTAGAAACCAGTAATACTTTATTCAAATTAATGGTGTCAGAGGGTTTGAAAAATGCACATGATGAATTAATTCACACATTCCTTAGTCAAAGACAGACATGTCAAGTGACAAATAAAAGAAAAATCAGGATTTCAGGAAATTTCAGGATTTCAGCTTTCTGTATTTTGCCAGTTAACATCAGAGTAAGACAGCAATAAATGATTATAAAGCTTCAGTCAGTCTCAGAGTGGACGCTGGTAGTTCAAATACAAATCATCCAACCTTTCACCTCTTTGTCTTAATGATAGACTGCTTGGTATTTTCTCCTAAAGCTTTATTTTAACCTATTGTGTGTTAGGTTTCCTGCGCCAAATCCTCTAGGCCTATTTTAATAATTTATGTGATAAGATAAACGGTATTTTTCTGCTGAGGAAGGTTAAATTGCCTGCCACTTGCTTTATGTCTTATTGCTGGAGTTTTAAAACAAATAAACATTAAATAGTCTTGAGTGAAGGCTATTGATTTTGCCTGTTTAATTCTCTGACTTCTACCATCCTTTTTGTAAAGGTCTCTGCAAACAGGCGCACGTTGCTCGGCATCCTAGGCTTGTGCTGAACCAGTGCCCCAGTGCAGTGTAAGGTGAGGCAAGTCTGACAGGCTAGGGGCTTCCCAGTGAGCACCCTTGCCCGCTCTGGGTGATGAAAGCCAGGGAAACAGCAATAGACCTGAGGCGGCCCTGAGGTACATAGGAGGAAAGGTGATCTCTTCTGTATTTGGCTGTAGGCTTCAAAGACAGGCCAGGCACAAACAAGCTGGCACCGCCAGGCCAGGCATGCTTGGGGATTCACAGCCAGCTCACCTGCAGAGGCAGGAGATCAAGGCTGCTGTTTTCTGGACCTACTCTAGCTTGTCAGATTCCTCCAAGGCTGACAGAGAGCAGCCACAGTCTCGCTACAGGGAACAGAGGTCCGGGCAGCACCAGTGTCACCTTAGAGAGCTGGATAGAGAGGCCATGCCACGTGCAGAGTGAACCTCTGAGAGTCTGAAAGATGGGCTGAGGCTGGTGTCAGCCATGTTGATCTTTGGTGAATTTGGTTGTGGTTTGTATTCCATAGAGGTGGAAAGGCAGAGATAGTGTATGCCCCAGATGGATAAGCGTTAGTGTTAAACAACAGCTATACAGCTGGACTGTGTTTCTCAGTAGACATATAAACTCTATGAAACTGCAGCCCTTCAGAAGGGAAAATGAGAGGTGGAGCATGATTAGTTATTTCATACTTCAGTGCACTTTGGTGGGCAGCAAACCAGTGTGGAGAACTGTGCTACTAATATACAAAAGTGCAATAAGCTGGAAAAACAGGGGAAGGTAACTCTTCACTGTATGTGCTTCCCCCCACCATCCTCAAGCACCTCCCCAGAATGACACTACATTAACAAAAGGCTTGTTGAATACTGCAAGTTCAGGTTTATGGTGTGGTATCCTTGGAATGGGCTAAAGTGTCTTATATGCAGTACAAAAGAAACACATTGGATTTTGTATTCATAGGACAGTTTGGATTTTTCCATCTTCATAAAACTGATAAGCAGAATTAGTTCAGGAGGATATTGTGCACTTTTCCCATTGAAAGGTTTGACGTGAGTACTAGGGGGAAAAGAAAATTGGGCAATGGGACAGGATGAGAATTTGAAAACTAGGAAGTAACATGTTGGGTTATTCAAGTCAGAACCAAACAAATGGTAGTTACCAACTCCAAGTACAGTGACGAAGGGCTAAATTTCATTAAAAACAAAACAAAACAAAACAAAACAAAAAGCAACCCATGCAGCTGTCTGTTGATAATTGATCATTTCAGGACTGCAGTTTCAAAATATTTAAGAGAGCTTTGCCCTTTGTCCTGGCAAAAATCTGGGTTTTACTTTGTTAGTATATATCTCACACTGATTTATTGCATTGCAATTGCTGCAGCTTGGCATGTATGTAGCTGAAGGCCATGTTTAGAATTATAGTGTTTAAATGTTTTTATTTTAATTAATTTTGTGTTAAAATCATTTAGTGCTAGTTGGCCTGGATGCCTTTGCAAAAGAAGACTTCATTTGTCCATGTGATATTTCATAGTAAAAGAATGGTTAGATAAATAAACAAACAAAAAAAAGCCAAGCACCAGCCAAGTTTTCATACTGGCATTCCTTTCTAAGTTCTCATCATCTTCAGACATCCCCTCAAGCTCTGCCATGGTATTGTTGATTTTGTATTATGAGAACAAGGCAGGTGCCTGGAGGTGCTGCAGATACCATAGCTGGATTAAGAAAGCCTGCAAATTGTGGCAGCAATTTTCATTAAAGGTTTTTTTAATTATCACATGGATCATGCCAAGAAACTATTGCAAAGTATGGATAGTCTGATTTGTTTCATGTCTCCAGAGTGTGTTGTAAAATGGGATACTGGGATTATTACCTTTAAAAAAGAGTAACTGTCACAGACTAACCCAGGGTGCTTGCAGTGGCAGTCATATTCTGCTAGGCCAAGAAAAATGGCTGGTGGGCCCTTAAAACAGTCTCTTGTATTTTATTTTAGCAGATAGAGGGACTTTCTTCTCATTTACCAATTTCCTTCTCCTGTAGAAGCCCCTTTTTGGAACATTTGCTATAGCAAGATGCAGCCAGCTTCTGAGGTGTCCCATGTTGTACTGCCTCACTTTATAAGAAAAATATAATACATGATACTTTTAAGGGGATGTAGTCTCCACTCCCAACCAAAGACTGAAGAAACATGCATATCAGCAGGGAGGCAGCTGAGATTTCCCAGAAACCAAACCCTGTATATTGTCTCCTCCTCCAGTATATTGTAGTGGGCAAATACAGCTGGGAAGCTGAGGTATTTTTAAAATTCCATCTTTAAAACTTTTATTGTTCAAAACAGGACTTCATGGAGACATCTGCCTCTCTTACCATTAGATGAGTCATGGCTCTATGTTGGTTTTGGGTTTTTTGTTTTTTGGTTGTTTTTTTTTTCAATGTGAGAATTTTGATTTATCAAGATTTTTGACCCTGTCACAGAACATTCGAAATGCCAGGGATGTAAATTTAAGGATTATGTTGTCAGGGTTTTGTCATTTAGCCTTAGGTTGGGTCCTGTTAAAAGGTTTTAAATGCTTCACATCTGCTGTGCCACAGCAGAGGAAAACAGAACCATGCCTGGAGTATAAAGTGCGGTTATGGTCAGAAAAGTGACTATGTGAAAATGGCATGTTCTTAGTCAACAGATCTGTTCCCTATGTGTATTACCAGTGTCATATGCATGTTTCACTTGCAAGAGTAAATCTGTTATTACTTTTCAATCCTTTTGCCAGTGGAGCGCCAGCAGGGCTATAAGGAGCAACCGATATGCTATCCTGTCTCTCACATCATAAATGGGGTTGTTAGTGAAATCCCAGTTGCAAAATCTCTGTTACTGGTGATGGAGAGGATGCATGAGCCAGCCTAACTTCCAGAGACATGGCTGACAGCGTAATACTGGTTAACCTTGCTTCCGTCTCCATTCTCCCCCACATGCCTAAAAAGAAACAAAACAAAACAAACCCTAGCCCAAAACCAAGTACACGTACCATCTTTTTGGTTTCAAACTGAATAAATTTGATCTGGAAGTCATTGAGAAACAGTAAACATGAAACCCTACTGTGACATATTTACGGAGTGATATATTCAGAAGATGACCGCACTTAAATAAAATAAGTTCAAAGACTAGTAATCAAAACCAAATATGGTCAGTCTATCTTCCAAAAAAAAAAAAAAAAAAAAAGCCAAAACTGGCATTTCTTGGGTTGGATGTATACTGGTGTATATGAATGGTAATGAACAGACGATAAGCTGGTATGACTGAGTATGAACTGGAAAAATTAGCTTTAGAAGAACAAAAACCTTGCATGAAGAAAAAGCCTGAAGCAGAACTTATCTGTTGGCTTTCATTGTTCTTGTTATTACTGTCCTAGTAAAACGAAGCAGAGAACCTCTCCTCTTTTCTCTTCCTTGAGCTTCTTTAAGGTTGTAGCACAGTAGTGAACAAATCAAAGTGCCATAATTCAACCCTAGTGCTTTTCCACTGCTGCAAATGGCCAGCCCAGCTGAGGTTGCAAACTCATTTTTCGTAAGCCATTTTTCTCATCTGCATACTTCTGAACTGCTCTGTCTCAGCAGGTAGGGTGAGTGGGTACACTTTTCTGCAATCCCAAAGGTAAGTAAATGTACTCTGTTTTGGGCTGTCTGCAATTACCAATGTCAGGTAAGGATTTAGTCCCTTGCATTCTTGAGAACTGTGAGCTGTATCAGAGGTGATGTGTAGGAGGGTGAAAATTATATCTCTGGAACTTTCCAAGTGAATTTCCACATGTGGAAAGGCTGGAAGAAGCTGTAAATTGGAGAAACTTACATTCACTTAAGCCCTTTTAAACTTTCTTCTAAATCCATTTCTATATCCTATTAGGTGATAAAATTTGAAAGCCTCTTTCCTATGCTGACGTGCTACTAGTTTATCAACTAGTGTATTTTGGAGTGGGTGGGGAAGGAGGAAAAGACTAACTAGCAATTTTGATTACTAACTTTCATCTTTCTTGCTTTAGAAATTATTACTCTTCAGCTGCCATGTGTTCTTTCCTACAATATTTCACTTGCACTTGTTCTGTTTTCTTCCTGGGATGGGAGTCTCAGTGGAAAGTACTATGTCATGTAAATAATATACACACGACAGTCTATTATTTTGTATGGTTATTAATCCCTGTGGAGTTAGGAGTTTTCTGGTTTGCCTTAATGTAAAATCCATAAGCATGTTCCCATACAGAAAAAAGCGCATGTTTTTTCAAACTTACATTTCGTAAAACTTAGAAAAGATCTTGCCTGAGATTGCATAGGAAATTTTAAGAATCTTAAAAACCGTGCTGATAAACTTTGAGATGCAGCTTAGGATTCAGACAGGCTTATATTTTTAGCTCTGTATGCAGTACTTACAGATATTTTAAAAATACTTTAAACCCTTCTGTTTGAAGACATCCATTTTAATTGGAAATGCTCCGAAAACAACTGTCCCTCTCAGGAACAGGGAAATATCAAGGTAGGGAATTGGAATCAAGCCATCATGGAGTACAGAAGAGGTGTTCCCACAGCCTCATAGCTGTACATAAGTAATGTCTAATTCCTGCCTCCTTTACCATGTATCCTTACTAAATTTTTCAAAAACCTGCTAAGTTAGAAATGGGTGTGTGTGTATGGTCAGAGTTTATCCGGACTTGGGATTTTCCTGAGAAGAGGTCTAAGTCCCACCTATTTTACTGTAAAAGCACAAGATCAGATTTTCAAAGCATTGTACCTAGGCACAATCAAAATAAAATGGCACTGATGAAAGCACTTTACTGGGGACTGTTTCCACCACTGTTTTCTACTTTCTAGCTGCTTCTAGAAAATCTTGCTGTTCTAAAATGGAAAGCAGCTTTTTTCTTTTTCCTAGGGTGGAATTTTCCTCTTTCCCCTATACTTCCTCTCACTTTATTTTTACAATGGTTG
>VZTL01036841.1:458-26698 GCA_013400535.1 Scopus umbretta
AAAAAAAAAGGTGAAATTTTTTTACAATTCCCATTTGTTAAAAACATGCAAGCACCTCATTAACTCTGATGGTGTGATATTTTTGGCTAGCCTCATTGCTAAGCATGTGTTAAGCTCTGATGAAGTGCAAGAAATTACCTTTGTAACAGCAGTGGTGTCTTCTGAATGCAGTTAGCGCCTCCCCAGCGCTGATAAGGTGCGAAAAATGATCTTCCCATCTACAGTTGTGTCAACTGAATGCAATTAGCACCTCTATATGTGTTTAAAATCATGACCGCAGGTTATACGTTTCAGCAGCCTGCAATACATTAGCACTTAATCCCATCTTTGTGAATCGAGGGAAAAAATCACTGCAAAACCAGTGCAATGAATACAATTAAGTGGCATTAACATTCCATTAACTATTTTTAATGAAGTAAATTCAATCCCAGATTGGTGAACAATGGACTAGGGACTTTTTGTAGCTCAGGGACAGTAGTTGCTTGCTGTATAGACATGTGTCAGAGGAAGATCTCTTCACTCCTTCCTGTTAGTAGACCTTGTTTAAACAGCTCTGTCAAGCTGGGGGGGCAAAGCCAGACTTTTCCCTTCATTCTTAGGGCACAGGCACCCCAGGATGGATCAGAGAGTGCAGGATGCTCCTCCTAAAAATGCTGCCTTCTCTGAAGGGAAAAGAAGAGAGAGAAAGAGGGAGAAAAAAAACACAGTAGGTATTTTTTGCTTTGGTGCAAGTAGCCAAGTTCCAGTGTATCGATCATTTATTACATCCCTCTCAGGCTATTTAATCTCTTCTCTAACTGCACTAAAAGAGATCCTGTCTATGTCTCTGTATGGCAGTCTCTCCACGTCCAAATAATTATTGTCAGCAGTTTGCAAACTCCTTGTTTTCCTGCTGTTTTCCTTCCAAGTTTGACTGACTAAAACTTACTAGACCAAGGATTAGCATGGCTTACACAAGAGCTTCAGTAATTTTTCTTCGTGCAAACATGGTGTGCATGCAGAATGGTCACCTTCAAACATCAAATACTTACACTTTTCTTATGAATATTTGAAAGCTGTAAATAAGAAAGTAATGTAGACACAGACCTCAATGGCCTTGAAAAATACTTCATCCCAAACACATCTTTACAATATCTATTGAACGAATTATGTGTCCAAACCATTTTCTGTCCTGTGACTTGTATGGCCCTCTTTGCACAAAGCCATACTTTTCAAGAAGTTTTGCTGAAATCACTAACAATACCCCACAAAAGCAAGCACCCCCATGCTGGGGTTTGGGATGGAAGCTGGACGTGGCAGCAGCAGCTTCTATATCTCACCTCTGTTCATTTTTTAAAAGCCAGCTATTGATTTTTCACTTCCAAGAGGGATCTGCAACAGCTGTGACTTTTTTAAATTCAATTTTATTTTAATTTCCATTTTTTCCACTACATTTGTAATTGAAAGGGACAGATCTCCATCTGGGACACTTGACAGTGGATGTACAGGGGTTCTCCTGCTGCTGGCAGCAGCNCAGGAGCATATGAGATGAAGTTATACAAAATGAATGTCCGCATCAAAAAAGTCATTCTCACCCCTGAGAAGCCTCCAAGGCAGCTGGGATGCCAATGCCTGATGGTAAGTGCCTGGACGCTGCTGTTGCCTTTTGTCTTGGCACAGCAGCATGAAGTGACCTCCTTGTCTGCGTTCTTCTAAAAACTGCCCCGCAAAATTCCTTCTGCCAGCTGTAAATATTGCATTTTCACAAAGCAGTAGGCATGCACATTCTATGTATTGCTGTGAACACCACCTGTGTTCCACAGGGCAGCCAAGGCTCAACTTCATGTACTACAATCCACTTACTTTCTGGTGCCCTTAGGGAAGGGTCACCATTTTTTTCCAGGTGCAAAATATTGAGGTAATGTGATGTACAAGGCTTGAAGTGCTCCTTTTTGTAGTCCAGGGGAAAAAAACAAAATAAAACAAAACAAAACAAAACAAAATAGTTTTAAAGGTTGCTCTTCAACACCCACTTCTTAAAGCATCATGAGAGCTTAGGTATCTAACTCAGTCTTCTGGATCAACAGTGATAACCAAAAAGGGCCTGATCTGAAGGCTGCTGAAGGCAGTAGGCTTGGTGATTACATCTGGCCAATGTTGGCTCTGCTGGCTGTTTGGCTTTTTTGTGGGGCTTTGTTAGACCTACAGGTCCTAGTGCGGAAATCAGGCGTTGGGAAATCACACCTGTGCTTCTTTTATTAAATCATGTCTTTTGGTGGTTCCCTTACTGCATTGAGCTAAATGCCTCTCTGCTATGCATGTCCATGTATAATGATACCCCAAAGGTTGCCAACCCTATTTTTCACTGACCTGACATTGCCAAGAGCCACAATATCAGTCTGACCATGCTCCTTTTCTTGGGGCAATTCCTGCTGGCTCTGGTCTCTAGGATTCAGACTGGCTGCTGCAGTGAGAGCTGCTGGGGGGAACCAGCATCCCAGCTAGATGAGCTTGCCCCTCATAGGCAACGCAGTGCAAGGGTTACTGCTGACTGAGGGTGAATTTGGGGGACAAAGTGGCTGTGCGGAATNCCTGTGCTAGGACAAGGCTGTATGCAGACTACATCTTGTTAGGGCAGAAGGAAACACCATGCCCAGCCTGTCTCACTTCCTACATAACACAGGATATAAAGCATTACTCAGTGATTCCTGCCCAGAGCCAAATAAATTGTGGCTGGACTAGGGTATATCTTTGAGAAAGACACACTCAATCTCACTGTAATTTATTCTTGACTACCCTTTATTTTCTCTGTATTTCCACAATGCACAGCACTCTGCACAGGCGTAACTGCTCTGAGAAAGATTAACATTTGCAAAGAGCCCTGTGAGAATGATATTGTCCTGGTTCTGAACCTAAATCCAAACCCTATCCCCCTTAATAGAAATGTCTACTGTGAACTTAGATGTTTATGCTTTTTTCTTCTCAATGAAGCAAAGGTTGTNTTTTAAAGGTTGCTCTTCAACACCCACTTCTTAAAGCATCATGAGAGCTTAGGTATCTAACTCAGTCTTCTGGATCAACAGTGATAACCAAAAAGGGCCTGATCTGAAGGCTGCTGAAGGCAGTAGGCTTGGTGATTACATCTGGCCAATGTTGGCTCTGCTGGCTGTTTGGCTTTTTTGTGGGGCTTTGTTAGACCTACAGGTCCTAGTGCGGAAATCAGGCGTTGGGAAATCACACCTGTGCTTCTTTTATTAAATCATGTCTTTTGGTGGTTCCCTTACTGCATTGAGCTAAATGCCTCTCTGCTATGCATGTCCATGTATAATGATACCCCAAAGGTTGCCAACCCTATTTTTCACTGACCTGACATTGCCAAGAGCCACAATATCAGTCTGACCATGCTCCTTTTCTTGGGGCAATTCCTGCTGGCTCTGGTCTCTAGGATTCAGACTGGCTGCTGCAGTGAGAGCTGCTGGGGGGAACCAGCATCCCAGCTAGATGAGCTTGCCCCTCATAGGCAACGCAGTGCAAGGGTTACTGCTGACTGAGGGTGAATTTGGGGGACAAAGTGGCTGTGCGGAATAGTTACCTCCTTGCCCCTCTGACAGGCAATGCAACTTTGTGTTCAACAAAGCAGGTCAAGAAGAAATGAATCTGTTTTAAGGAAAAGTCCTGAAGCTGGAGGCGAGAAGAGACAATTCAGCATCATTAAGTGTAAGTGGATTTGGGGCCTCATGCCCAGCCAGGGCTAGCTGGTGCTGCAGCAGCCTCTCGCCTGGAGCTGGAGCGTTCTGCAGCCCCACTCAGATGCAGCTGGGAGGATGCGGTGCTGACAGCCATCCATTCTGTAAATTAAATTTCACTCCCCTTGGTCATCCTCGGCTCATGGCCCTACTTGCTTGCCGAAGGATTGCTGATCACACAGATTATTATGAGCTGAGTCCAAAACTTGTGAGATCAGCAAGAAAGGCTTTGGCAGCCCAGGGAGATGCAAGCTAGGTGCTCCAGGAGTGGGTTTCAGCTCACACATTGCCTCCAGCCACGGGCATGAGGAGTGGGGTGGGACTGGGGACCTCCTTTGCTGTTGGTGAGGTGAGGGTCAGCACACAAAATGTTTGATGTTGTAAGATGCAGGAGCTGAACCTGGCTGTCCAACTGCTGTGAGCAGGACGGGACAGGCAGTATTCCCCTGAAGCCTGCCTGGTTTACCTTTTCCTCCATTCCAGCCTGAAACCTCTCAACAAGGACTGAACTAATGGACCAAACAGCCCAAACCATCTTGTTCAAACCAGTGAGAGGGGACTGCAATCAGCTGCAGGGTTAAGCATCTCTCCTTGAGCCTGGCTGCAAATCCCTGTTACAATATCCTGCCTCTGTGGGCGTTAGTCCCTGCATCTGGGAAGGGGAGAGGCAAATGCAAGTAGTTAACTGGAGCTGGGAGAGTACTGCTGTGTCAGCAGGGTCTGAAGGGACCTTCTGGCCTCAGAAGCAGAAAATCCCAGAAAATAAAAGCATGATCCTTGCTTGTGACTCCTGCTGGGTTTTCCAGTGATACACTAGGGAAAAACAGTCTGCTTAGGTCATTGCACAATGCAGATACTTATAAAATTCTATCTGTTTAAACAGAGGAATGTTCTTTTTCCCAATGAGGTCTCTGAAAAAACAGCGGTATGTCGCTTGACCCAGGCCTCTAACTGGAACTGTCTTGGCAATTTAATGAAATTAAATGGCTGGACTATGGGGAGTTCATTAGTAAGTAATCCAAAGGCTAAAGCTTTCTGAGCTAGTTCAGCTCTCAAATGCTTATTTGTGTTTGCCAGATTCAGTAAAGCGAAACCCCTTAATAGGAGCTGGCAGTATTTATAACATGTTCTTCTCTGATCTGGAGATGATAACATACATAGCAGGGTGACTTCATATTTCTGCATGAGATTTGGGAAAAAAAAAAAAAAAAGCACCTCCAGGACGGCCACAGGGTCCTCTGCGTTTCACTGGGCAGGCTCGGGTGGATTTGCAGAGGCGCTTCTGCTGCTCCATGTCTCAAACCTCTGGCTTCTGGCAAAGCAAGTGAGGCAATCTCATTTATTTCCAAAAAAGCTTTCAGAGATGGCTGCTGCTGAACCTGCGAGGGACTCTGGCTTTCTTGTCATGCTGGGCCATGGATGGGATTATGAGCTGTTTTATTTCGTGCCATTTGCCCAAGGCAGGACCAAGAATGTAAAGCACCTTTAGGATTTTGGTGGGTTGTAAAAACAGAATGCTGAATTGCTGCCTATTTCCTTTGAGTGGGGATTCAGAGGAGCAAGAAGGGTAAGGATCTTCCTCCTGCTGTGTAAAGGGAACTGGAATCTCAGAAACCACATGAAATGTGCTTAAGTTTCACACTCTTTAATTCACCAAGTATAAACGAGATTTACAAATAAGTGAGCTGAGCTGTGGCACCACTAAAGGTTTGGCAGAGAATTCACTAAAGGATGATTGAGATAGTCAAGGGAATATCCTGACTCCAGTATGCCTGCATTTACTTTTTAAGGTAGCATGTAAAGACCAACCAAACCCTGTGCTGGCCCTTAAGGGTTGTCCACTATGAAAGCCCCCAGAGAAGGCTCTGTATGCCACATCCTAGAAGTAGCATTTAGTTTTTAAAAAACAGATTAAAATCTCTTGGTGTTAATTTGGTAGAAGTCCAGTGCAATCATGTGGTCAGCCCTTGGGCTGGAGTTGGAGAGTTGTGGATTAGATCCATGTGGGAAAGCTTCCATGACCTGAGTTAAAGCTGGTGACATCTTAGGAGGAAATGGGGTTTTCTGTAATTGAAGCCCATTTCATGGAAAAATTCTTGCTGGCCTTTAGTGTAGCTGCTGCACAAGTTCTTCTAAAAGTAAATAATACCATCTGCCAGGTGCTTCTTGCAAAGGAATTCTGCTATGAATATTACACAAGGAAAAAAATCAATCTGGCTAATAGGTATCCCAAATATTGTCAGACCTGCAGTGGTTTCAGCAGCGCAGTTTTTGTTCTGGAGTGCACAAAATGTCCCAAGAACAAGTGGATTTTGAAAGGATGGTCACTGCCAAACGTGCAGGGATCTTGTGCCTGAATCTGTCTCAATTTACACATGGCACTGCATTCCCAAAACAGCTTGCGCTAAATTGAGCATTGCCAAAAGCAACTTCCATGTCTTAAATTTACAGTATGGAAAAAGACTAGAGATTTTATTCAGAGGTAGGATGTGAAAGGTCTCATGGCAGCTACAGGAGACTTTAAGTTCTGCTGAAGCCCATGTAGCAATCCCATCTTCTCTTCTTTGAGCTCAGGTCATCTGCTAAACTTTGCAGGCACCTCCTCTTCTCCTTCCAGGCTTTTGCTAGCCTGGCTCAATGAAGTCCAAGGGCTGACAAAGAGCCAGAATTAGCCACAACTCTAAAAATCCCCATTCCCAGCATGGTGTTGGGAAGAGTGGTCCCCCGTCCCTCTCCATAGGTGCTGTACAAGCACAAGCATCCACCCTACAGCAATGAGGGGTGTTTTTTTATTCCTAAACCCTTCTTTACAGAAAAGACAGAATCCCTGAAATCCCACCCAGGTCTTTCTGCGCTTGCTATGTCTGTCCAAGGCAGCCCTGCACTCGAGGTGCAGGCAGGATGAAGTCCATGTGTGATCCAGGCTGTGTCTCAAGGTGCTGCTGCAAGTCCTGCACATTCACACCGTGGCCGTGGCATGGGAGGAACCCACGGATGCTTGCTCATGCACTGGGATGAACAAAACGTGGGTACCTCTTTCTGAGGCTGGTATTTTAGCAAGAGACAAGCAGGGGTCTGTAGCTTCAGCAACATTGAGCGCATTGTTTTGCTGAGCGCTTTGGGAAGCCTGTCCATAAGTGTCACTAGAAGCGTGGGGTGCTCCCGAGGAAACAGCCTGGAGCATGCGAGTTTGGGTTTGGATGGGAAAGGTGGTGCGTTTCCCTGCGAGGGAAGCAGGGATGGGCAGGAGGGACAAAAGCGGCACAGCAACGACATCTTGTGATGCAGGGCGACGGCTGCATGTGCTTGCTGGGAGAGCAGAGCGCTGCTGGCTGGCCCCATGTCCCCCAGCCCAGCTGGAGCCCTGGGCGATGTTCTCGTTCTCGCTGGGAGTGCAGGGACTGTGGGGCAGGGTGAGGGGAGCCGATAGACAAGGAGGGATGTTGTCCCCAGCGTGTTGCGCTGAGCCAGAGCCAAAGCAGGATTTTGGCAATGGCAGAGCAGGGGTGGGAGTGAAAAGGCTATGAAAGAAAGTCCTGCTTATTGCATCCTCTTTTTTTTTTTTTCTTTTGTTCTTTCAGTATGGCATTGCTGCGCTGAAAGCTCTCTCAAGTGTCCTGTGGAAACCTGCATTCCACCCATCCGCAGATACCTGCTGAAATAGGTACACAAGTAACATTTGATTTCCTTTTGCAAGAAGCGGTCAAATGCAAATATTCTCTTATATCTGAGGATCACTGTGGCTAAAGATCCACACCTCAAGATGCAGACTGGTGTTTCGTGCCAAACAAGTGTAGTAGTACCCATCCCTTCCCATTCCTCCAAAGAGGAGCAGTGGCAAAAATTACTCCAGACTTGCACCCTAGGACTCAAAATTCAATGTTTCTAGTGGAAAGGCAGCAGCAAACGCTGAGGGCGTGTTGAGTTGGTGCCCCATCATTGCCCAGCTGTTGAAGAGTGGCCTCTTTAAAATGCCAGCCCAACCCAGCAAGTGGACAAGTCTTCTCAAGGCCCTTTAGCTGTAACCTGGGTTGAATTATGAACTCATGCAAAATCAGAATGTGTTGGAACTGTGGCGGCTAAGTTTCTTTCTGAGGCTTTGTTCACACCAGTGCTTCAGTGCAGAGCTTGCAAGACAGAGGTCACGCTCTGAGATGCATCAGAAATAAAGGAAAGCCTTTGCATGAAGCCCCGCAACATCAAACCACTGTGTTTAAGGTAATCATGAGCAGAAACCAGAAGGCTGAGCTGCACACTCCTGTCCGACCTGTGTTGCATTATGTCTCTGGGTAAGATTTTTGGAGACACCTAAGGCACGTAGCAGCAGAAGTGCTACTGAAAGTCAATGAGACTTTGTTCAGAACAGCCTCAGGTGCTTTTGAAAGACTTGTCCTCTTGTGCGTTGCTTTAAAGACTTGTAAATTATACTTAATTCCTAAGGCTTAGGTGTATTAGCTGATAGAGCCCAGGATTACATTCCTGTCCTCCTTAGGATCCCACTGTTGGGGCCTCCTCCTAGACAGCCAGGATTTAAAGGTTGGCAGGGCTCAGGGGTAGCAACTCCTGCCTTCAACTGTGTGAGAGAGCCGTGAGTATTGTCTGTGGTCCCAGTGTCCCATTCTCCAGTCTGAAGGGACAAGTCTGCATACCACAGCTGGGACAGTGCCCTTCCACCACCAGCACTCAATCTTATTCAATGCAAGCTTCTAGGGATAAAATAAAGCAGGTTCAGCTGTGGTCATCCTCCAGGTCATTCCCAGCTGAGAAACCATGCTACTCACAGGGCATCTCTGCAAGGAAAATGAGAGCAGCTGTGGTTTTGCATGGTTTGTGATGCTGACTTCTCTCTTTCATGTGGAAACAGAGGTTTTTGTTGCACTCAGACTGAACTTAATGCCAGCAAGGATTGTAACTAGGCCACAGAGCCATTGTGCCATTACACGTCTGTGAGAATTTTGTTGTTGACTTTGGTTTGGGTTTTTTTTAGGGAATATCAGTCCCTCCCATGTTCTTCACAGATAATTGGGAAGAAGTACCCCCCATAAATGAGATAAAAACCTAAGAGGTTCCTATGTGACCTGTTATTCACTTTGGAGAAAATTGTGAAATTGGCAGCAGGTGATGAACCAGCTGCAAGGTTTTGTCGGCTTCATCACTGGATTTTCCAACCCATTCTGATCAGAAAGAGCTTGTTGCCTCCAGTGAGCCTGGCCATGGCTGTTGGCTTCAGGCAGATTAAATAATCTTGGCCTATAGGTCAGGCAGGTAAAACATGGTCTGCAGGAAACAGTAGAGGACTGAGGGTAAGAGAAAGAGGGTGATAACAGTCTTTTGTAGAGAAGTCACTGTTTTTGTCCAGAAACCAGTGTCACAGCTCAAAACATCATAGGCAAGTGTTGGTGGTTTTGTCTGGATGCTTGTGCAACACCTGGCCTGTGGGGCCACCAGACTCCTCCATTTTTATTGTGGGGTTGCACTTTGGTGCTGGACTACATCAGAAAGGAGGCACGGCTGCACCTGTACTCTGGCTTTAAGAGACAATTTGCAGTTTTGTGACAGCAAGTCTCAATTCTGCCTGAAATTTCATAGAAAAATCTCAGAAAAACCTTAGCTGCCTAGCTAGCTCCACAGGCAGGTTTGAAATTAAGACCAAGGTTGTCCTCTCTGTGCGTACTGCAGTAAAATATTAATTCCAAAATATATCCAGGTGGTTTGCTGCTCTAAGTCTTCCTCTGCTGGATTGGAAAAGGTCTGTATAATTTAATCTGTAGTATCTTGGGGGGATCTTAAAGTAAATGGAGCTGAGCAGAAGACAAGGCCATGGCTGCAGAAAGGGGCTCCTGTCTGTGCTTCGAGTTGTAGATCAACTCTTTGAGATGACTGTTGTGTTCTGCGGGACTTTCCCAGCGTGGTTGTCATGGCCCTGAAGGTGACATTGTGTAATGGAGCGGTAAATCGCCATTGGCATCAGACCCTGGTTTGGAAACTTTTTTGGATGGTGCATGACCCACTGCCTTGGCCAAAGCAGAGGGGGAGTGATGGCCATGGCTGCTCCCTCCTGTCATGGGTTTTGAAGAGGATGCTGACTCCAGAAGATGGGTTTGGTAAAATCATGCCTGGAACATGCAGTAAATCAAAGGTTAGCTGTGTCACCTTCTTCTTCTTAATCCCTGCAGTCAGAAAGCCCAGCTGCTGATGAATCAGGAAACAGTGATTCATAGTGGAAATGGCTCTTGTACCAAGAAGAAGCCTATACTGTGTCTTCACGGTGCCCACACTGAAGACTAAAATCTTTTCATTGAAATTGGAAAGGACAGTTGGATTATTCTTAGTCATCGCCAATGCTGGTGTGGATGAGGGTGGAGGTGGGTGTGATTTTTTTTAAAATTATTTTTCTTTTTCCCTTGCGCCTACAGATCAAAGTGTCTGCGGTGTTGTTGCTCAAAGGCCATCAGCTCCTCTGAGCAGTGCTGAGTTTGGAGAGGTCCACAAGTGCTCAGGCTTGGTCTTGGGACTGCAGGGGCAGTAGAAATTAATGACTGAAGACAGGAGAGCCACAAGTAAAGCTGTGAATCAGCCCTGGTGCACAGGGTGTTGTGGAACAAGATGGCGCTCAGCTGACCCTGGCACACTTGCCGAGAAGATGCCTATCTGGGTGCAGTGGAAAAAGCTTACAGAGTGAAGTGCTTGTGAACTATTTTAAGGTTGCAGCATTGCTCATCTTACAAAGATAACTTAAGTGCCAAGCCCCTTGGTGCCTTGTGGATTTTTAATCTCTTAAAATAGATTCTCATTTTCTGCTAATTGATTCACAAAATGGTGTTGTATTAACATACAATATGTCAGCTAATACAAAAGAGAGCTTGTCCATTAAGCTACAGCATTTGTGCAACATCTGATGATGTGAGTTTTGTAAACAAAGAGAAGTCTTGTGTTTTTATGAAACCACTTGGTCGTTCCCCAGGAAGACTTGAACTCGTTGGCCGATTTCTGTCACACCTCATGGCTTCTGCAAGCCTTATGAGAAGAGGTTGGGTGAGGCAGCATTGCCCACAGAGGGTCCCCAGGGAGAGACAGACTCCCAGCATGGGCCCACCTTTTATTAGTTTCCAATAAATTCAGCAGCACACAAAACCAGAGAAGAGTAGACTTCAGTCATTTTTGCTGCTTGTGGAACTGACTCTTCATCTTGACTAGCGAACTATTTGTATAACTGTACAAGAGGAAAAACCAGCTCAAAACCTCTCTGTGCTGATTGCCATCTATAAAAAGATCTTGACAACCTCTCCTGTGAAAAGCTCTCACACCTCCACTCTGCAGCACGCCTTTGATGCTTTAGCGAGTGGGTAGTCCTCAGGCTACTAAAGTGCCTTTCCTTTGTCTTCTGTGCTGCTCAGCTCCCACCCACTCACACATGGTGGAGGTGGACCCCTTAGATATGTCAGGAGCCCTCACCTTCTGTGATGTAGGAGCAGGGAGGTGCTTGGGGGGGTCCTCATTTTGCTCAGGTACCACAGGTTTGTCAGCTGCAGTGACTACAGCCTGTAGATCATTAGATTTCTGGGGGAGGGAATAAGATATTTAGTCCTGAAACTAAGCTTGGGCTAGATTCTTCATCCTTCTTTAGTCAGGGGTTCCCTTCTCTGCTCCTTGGCTCCTCTTTTATATTTCACTGATGTAAAGGAAGCATCATCCATTGATGTAATGGGATCACAGAAAAACAATGAGGCATGAAATTATTTTCCTTCTTTCCCAGATAAATCCCTTGTTGTGAATTAAGTAGTTTACTCATTTAACTACAGGTAAATCACTGATGCCTGCATAAGTCTACTGTTAATAAGGAGAGAGATTATTCAGGACAAACTTTCAGACCTCTTGGGTCTCTCTTGTTAATGATGAAGTAATGTTCTTCACAAGTTATGTTATCTCTGATAATGGGGAAGCTGGGGAAGGAGCACAGCGTCAGCTGCTCTCAGTGTGTGGGATCTGGATGGATCCTGGAGGCTAGGGTGATATCCCCACCCTTTAAGTATTATCCAGTTCTCCATGCACAAAAGGAAGTTTCCATTGAAAAGAGACTTGGGGTTAGCACTGGATCAAGTTGTCCATGCAGGCAAACCTTGCAGCAGGTGGATGAACAGCTTTCTCGAGGCTGGCAGGACCCTCCCCTGGCTGGGCTCTGCCAGCAGCAGAGCTGGAGACTAGGGCAAGGTGTCCTTCGATGGGCTGTGCTAAGCGACCCTGCATGGTGAGCTTTGTGTTCATTAATCTCCCTGGTAAGAATTGAAAGTACATGCACACCATAGCAAATGCAATCACGTATAACTAGGCCAACAGAAAGACAGGACTCATCTTATTTTTCACTGAATTGTCTTTCAAAATGAGTTGGAAATACTGTTTGTTTTTGCACAGTGGATATCAATTCTTTTTCAAAGGGCTTGAATTGCAGTGAGAGTTTTATCCCCATGTTTTGGGGATCAAGCCCAGAGAAGGCTTGACTGTGTGATAGGAAGAGTTAGCAACAGGAAATTATTAGCAAGAGCAGCAAGAGTTAAGCCCCTCAGGCTGCCAAGTGCAATGTTGTCTAGTACCAGCTGCTGGAGCCATTGATGTTTCTGACTGGTCAAGTGTTGACAGGGTCCTAACAAAGATAATAGAAAATGACTGTGAGCAGTAGGCTTTCATAGAAGTAACAAGTTCATGTTTTACTCCTGCAGCCAGAGCTTACCTGTCCCCTCATAGCTCAAATTGGCTGTCCCAGTCCCACGTGGTGGTGCAGAAACACTGCTGAGGGTAATACTCCACACCATGATGAAACAGGGCTTTATCATCTAGAAAGTAGATTTAGAAGTGATATTATATATTCTTTTAAAGCCATGTGATTTAGAGGTCTCGTTCTGGTAATTAAAGACACTTATTAGTCATTGAGGGACAAGTACATATGGATTTCACAGTGTCACCACCCGGTGCCAAAACCTCCCTCCTCCCCAGCCCAAATTCAGAAGCTGTTGTTAGTAATATGGAAAAGAAACCTTTCCAACAAACACCTAAGTGTATGCACAGAGCTGGGGAAAGCCATTTCTTGATGCCCATTTCTTGAGGCTCAGGGCTCCCATGCCCTGGTGGGAAGCCTGTGGATGAATGGGTTCCCACAAAGAGGGAAAAAGGTCTAAATTCAGTATTTCCACAGCTTATATCTGCTTCTGCAAACCCACATTTCTCCTGGGAGAAGAGGTTGTCTGACAAGCTCAGCTGATGCTGTGCAAATCTGTGCAGTCTAGCACCTCTCCCAGCTCATGGGAACTGGCTTTGGAGAGCGGTTTCTATCCCCTTCCCCATCCTTGTGCTGTCTGCAGCTTTGCTGGTTCTAAAGCAGAGCCCATGGCTGCTGCACATGCTTGGACCTCTAATCCCAACAGCATTGCTTCTTGTTAACAATTCACTTGCACTAAGATTGTATTGGTTCATGTTCTTGGGGAGTTTTTGTCAAAATTGGTGCTTTCCTGTAGATCTGGCTTATAAACTGCTTGTCTCCTGGCTTGGTTGGGGTGTGAAGGTGTCTCCAGGCAGATATTTGGACTAAAATGTTTCCAAAATCCCATCAGTGGCTCTTAGGTTATTGAGACTACAAACAAGGATGAAGATGGAAGAGGTGTTGTGGAGGTGTTGGTTTTGCGGGGTTTAAGGCAGCTTATCCTCCCTTTGGGAAGGGAAGTTCACTTGGGCATTGACCTGGCATTTGGCAATGACCTCTGTGCAGGATTTGCAAAGGGGAGGAAAGACCTGACCTCCCCTAAGATCTTGTCTCTTTTGTACATGTCTCAGGGCACAGTCTTAGGAGATCCTTAGTTGCCTTAAGTGGAAGAGCTGCTGAAAGTTCAACTCTGAATTTCAGTGGGTTTCTTATCTTCCAGTTGGTTCAACAAAGGGTTTTGTTTGCTGTTGCTGTGAGTGAGGTGTGCTTTGCAGGTGGAAGCAGTGTGAACCCCCATCCTGCTGCCCTGCACATCATGTCCAGAGAACCACTCCCTCCAAAGCTCTTCCAGCTTTAGATCAGTATGACTAAACCAAACTCCTCGTCTTTCCCACATATCGAGCAAAGCCATTCTGCACTCCAAGCACTGAGCCAGGCAGAAATCCTCCTTTCTGTTGATATGCAAGGTATGTACATTTTTCCTCTTGCAAAAGTTTCAAAGGTAGGGAGATAAAAATGCTGCCCCATTTTATGGAAGAACAAAAGCGACAAGTGGCACAAAAGGACTGCCAGATTTAGGAACTGAGTGTAAACCTGCTGAACGCTCTGCAGTGTCTTAACAGCATGTCCTGCTTCTGAGAGATGATATTGATGGACATGCAGCTTAGGAAACAATTTACAAACCTAAGGTAAATATGCCTGTTCAGGCAAATAAGTGGTGAGCCCTTTGCTTAATCCTGTTTTCAGAAGTACTAATATAATATCAAGAAGCATCAGTTTCATGAAAGCATCAGCTGAGAAATGTGAGATTAGTTTTCCTATGCCTTTCCATTACCCTTCCTTTTTGGAAGCAATAAGTTAGGATTCATATTCTAGTTTAGACGAATAAACCAAACCTTTGTCAGAGCTAGAGTTTCATGCCAAGATTAACATTTGTCTCTTTTGGTGACATGGATGCTTCTATAACAGCCTCATCCACAGCTGAAATGCCCTCCAGGAGTATCATGCTCACAAGAAAAAGGATGCTGAAATCACAGCCTTCTCCAGGGTCACCCACTCCCTCTCTGCTAAGGCAAAATCAGTCAGATCAAACATCTACCAGAAATGGATCCGATGAAGGCTCCTCACTACCTCTAGCCACCCAGTGCTTCTCCTTTCTCATCATTAGAAATCTGCTTCCTAACGTAAGTTTAAACCTCTTGATACTTCCACCATTCGCAAGCACCTTGAAGAAATGGTTTCCTTCCTGTCAATAGCAGTCATGGGAGGATTTTTATATTGTCTCCTCTTCTTTAGGCCTGATCTTCCACCCTTTTCCTCTGGATTATGTCTTCTGGGTGTCTGCTCCCATCTGTGCTCTTCTGCAGTCCACGTCTTTGCCTTAAAGTCAGTGCAGCAGTCTAATTGCTCCAGAGTTTTCTCAGTACTTCAGAATTTCTTAATTGTATTAGCCAAGGTGAGGATAATTGCTGCTTTCATATCCTTGAAACTTCTCATACAAAAGAGGCTTATGCAAGAATCTGCTCATTCTCTCCAATAAATGATCTCTCTGTTATTAAGGAGTGTGCATTGGGGGACTGCTGGGAAGCATTCCACTGCACCATTATGTGCTTGAACAAAACCTAAAACTTGCAGATACAAGACTAAATTATAGTCTGGGGCAATCATCAGAATGCATTTTTTTTTTCCAGGAGGTTGCTCTTTCAGAAGAAGAATAAGCCCCAAATCTACAAATAACCTGGTATTTTGCATTTTAGGGATCTTCTGGGTGGGAGAAATCTCCTATTTATAGATGACTGGGGCTCTAACATTGCTCCTGGTCACAGATACCAAAGCTGTCCTGTTCAAAACTACCAGTCTGTGCCAGCCAGTAGCCTTATTTTTTGGTTTGTTTATGAAATCCTTGAGTGGGGACCATTTCTTCTTCTGGTTTGTATAGCTTCAGGATCTTGAGCAATACACAGGGCTTCTAGATGTCTTGCAGGTGTTTGCTTGTGCATAAAGTGCAATAAAGTCACTCCAGCAGAGAATTAGACATAATGTTCTTTAAGCTCCAGCAATTAAATGTAAACATATGCATGCACAATAAAATGCCATGTATCACTTTTGAGACCACAACTACCATCAAAAAAAAAAGAGGATGAACCATGTATTTTCTAACACACCAATTCGATAGACTGAATGCGAGAAGGAAGCATTCAGCGAGTCAAACACTTACTCCAGGAAGCAAGTTCTACATAAATTGCTGATAAGGTAGACAAATTTCACAGCCCATTCTGGGGAAAATATTACATTTCATGGTGCTTTACAGATGACAAGAAATCCTATTAAAATCCTGAGAAAAGATGTATTCAAGTTAATGTGGCTATTTAAAATGATCCGTGTTTTTGGATGCAGGATAAGAAGTGAAATGAACATCTCTTAGGGATAATAGCAAGTGTCAGAAGTCTTACCCCGGGTCCTTGGTAAGAAGTAATATTATAGTTACAGGACCAATTTCTCTTGCATCACATGAAATAATGCTCAGAAATAGTCCAAGTATTTTTTAAATTGCTAGACAAACTCAGAGGATAAATAAGATGGAGACTAATGGTGAGTGTTTTGAAGGACTACAGGAGTATCAAACCTTTCAGGTAAGCTGTTTCCTCACTCCAGAGCTTTAAATCAAGGTGGGATATGCCATCATTTTGAGGCAGCTGAGCTATAATTTAGGAGCATTTTCCAGTTATTGTGACTGGTTGAAGTCCAATGGTATAAGCTTTGCAGAGGCTTAAATGATTGCTTTTTAAAATCAGATGCCAGTGCTCTGACTGTGGAGCTACATGGATGCAGTAGAATGTGCTACCTCCCTGTCCATCTAGGTGTGAAGTGGGTGTGAAGTGGATCCACACCCACTGGTACCCACCTTGGCAGCCATACCTTTTGTGCCACACATTTTTGTTACATGTAATTTTAAATCCTCTATCTAGAGTCTGCTTCTCCAGGACTAGATAGGTCTCCAAGTAGCTCTGAAACTTTTGGTAGCAATGTAGATCAGGAACCAGCTAACCCAGAGTGGAGGCAGCTTGACCTCTGGTGACCAGGTGCTTTACTAACATTGTGCTCCAGGGGGGTTTGTACTTTACTTCTCATACATTAACCCATATAATTGCAAACCTCCTGACCTCGTGGAGTATTGAATCTCCCCTGAGAGGAGGTCCTCATGGTCAATACAAGACTTGGCAGCTAACTCCTGGGAGTTAGTGCCACTCTACTCCCGAAGGACAGATGTTTGCAGAGGCCACAGCAAACATTTGCACTAACCTTCCTAAGTGCTTTTTGACCACCAAGGGATGCCAAGCAAGAAACGTTCATCTAAGTGGGGCATGCTTTGGGTGAGAGGATAAACATGGACCCACCCCAGCCATGCCCCATTTCCTTGTTATAAACCAGGTACCGCTAAATTCCTGCAGTAATCTGTTTTCATTTGCTGCAATATTTACAGAAATGAGAACAAGTTTTGAGGCATGAATCCTAGCAGTGTGACAAAGGCCCAAGCAGATGAACTGGATGTCTCTATCTGCTGTGGAACCAGGAGCATCTGGTTTCTCACAGGCTCATCCTGCATCTTGGCATGCTCCAAAGTCCAACCAGGAGCTGTTGCTTTCCTGTGACCCAATATGAAACCAATAGTCTGGAATAATTGGTCTTGGAAACTTAATGCCAATTTATTTGCCGAACTTCAATAAGAACCATCACTTCTTCATGACAGTTAAGTACTGGGAGGTGCTAAAATGGTCATAAATGACCTTCACTAGTGAAAGATGACAAACTATTAGCTTGTGGCAGCTGTGTCAGTTATCAAACACCCAGAAATATTTGAGGGGAAAAATTGCCTCCAAACACAGATTAGTTTACTAAAAATAGCACCAGGAATTACTCTTATGTCAGACAGTGTGAAATGATGTAAAAAACAAAGCCTTTTTGAGAGCCTCTATTAAAAGAGATGTATGGGATGCTGCTATAATAGTCATCTATATAGTTGCCTGCCAGCAGGTCCGTATGTTTGTTACCAGCAATGAATGTCCATATTCTTGGAGGGAAAAATGTTTGTCCTCAGACTCTGACAAGATTGGTTATCCACTTCAGATGGAGGGAGAGAGTCTCAAAGGAAAATTGTATTCCCAGTTGCATGCTCTGCCTCTGGAAGCCCTTTCCAGAGCATTTCACAAATGTGTTACAAGCCAGCTCGGCTCCTGCGAGATTTTACAGGGTCACATTTCCTTTGGGAGCAGGAAGAGGATATGAGGTTTTCAATTTGACTGTCAGGGTTTGGATCTGAAATTCTGGTTGAACACAAAGAGATGAGACGGGCAAGCTTATACACATATCTTCCTGGAGGAAGAAAAATACAACCTGGAAGGACAAAGAAAAGCTTTCTAACAAGAAGAACTAGAGCTGCCTGGGTGTGGTGGTGGGGTGTGGAGTGATGAAGGTGGCTCATCCTCAACATGTTGCAGTACTGGAGGAGCAGGAGAAGGAGGAGGAGATGCCAACAGGGTGCAGCGGCCGGAGGGAGCCCAGGATAGCAAAGGGTCGGTGCTTCCTTGCTGCTCTGGCAGCATGACTGCTCATCTGACTCATCTACCACTACAGGCACAATTTTTTCATTCAAAAACTTTTAAGAAGGGAGATCTTCCTAATTCTCTTTTTATAATTACAAAGAACTGGAAAGTCACTTTTGAAAATGAAAAGGAGACTTGAAACAACTTACAGGTCATGTATGTATGAAACCACTTGCTATTCAGGTGTGAAACTATATGGCTACAGTGAGGAAGAATTTTTTGATTAATATTTTCAACTGAAAACTAGCTCAGTAAACAGTGACAGGATGAAACACCATGAGGTTCCTAAGACTATAAATACAAACTTGATAAGATGCTCGTCTACACAAAGCGAAAAAATAAAGAAGATAAAGGTTGGCATGAAGTAGCAAAAAACTGGCATGTGCCTTTTGGTAGGGGAGCTGTAGCCATCATTATTTAATAGGAAACCTTAGGAACTGTTTTTGCTCTCAGGACATGTGATGTCTGTTCTTATAAACATTCTCAGAAACACGTTTTAATCTGTTTGTTTACGGTGAGAGGGGCAACTGTGGGAGAAACTATAAACCTAATTTTAGAAATCTTACTCCCATTTTCCAAGGATGCTGAGCACAAAGCAGGACAGGAGGAGATTTGTGGCTGAGTTTGGGTCTCAATGTGTGCTCAGGAGCAAAGGCTGGTAATATTTGCTGACATCAGCTGACTCAGTAGCAAGACACAAGATTTATGGGAAACCCCCTTCACTGTGCATGGTTCTGGCAAACAAAATGGATGGGTTAATTTTCCTGGGACCAAGACCCTAAATCTTCTGTGGCACTTCCCTGTGAGTCTTTAGAAATTTCTCAGGTGCAGTTACCTGCAGGAGAGGCACTCCTGGCTCCCTGCCAAGGATGCTGAGAGCTGCTTATGTGGTTTAAATAGGTTGCAGCTGCCTTCTCTTTCAGGCAGTTGGAAAAAACACATGCTTTCCTGCCAAGAGAGCTTCTGAGCCCCTTGCAGGACTGCTGGAGAGTTTCTTGAAGCCCAAAGCAGGGCTAGCAGTCTTTCCACTGAAGCTTTTTATGCTGAAGAAGCTGGGTTTGCAGCTAATCAACTCTGTTATTTCAAGGGATGACATTCTCAAGGATTTCTTCTTTTTGTCTTCTCCTTTGAACAGCACTTTTCTTACTCTCCCAGAGGTATGTTCTCTGCCCCATTAAATCTCCTGGAGTGCTGTTCTCCCCAGGGTAAGGCAAGGAGACCACAAAAGCCCTGGTGGTATGTGTCCCTGGCTTCAGGAGACTTCACATGGGCTTTGCTGCCCTGCCATGCACCAAGATGTGTAGATGTGGTGCTTTGGGACGTGTTTTAGTGGTGGACTTAGTAGTGTTAGGTTAACGGTTGGACTCGATGATCTCTAGGATCTCTTCCAACCTAAATGATCCTATGATTCTAAGATGATGGGAGACCTCTGGTAGGAGGAAAGGCCAGGATTCCTGACTGGGAGCTGGCTGCAGGTGAAAGTGATTTGGACATTACCTAATGGGAAAGGTCATGTATGGATAAAAGGAGAAGGTGGGGTTGTTCATTTACTCCTGGTTGTGTGAGTTTTAAGCTGTGAGACCTGGCTGTGTACTTTTTCTTGGCTATGATCTCAGGTTTTCTGTCTCTTTATAGATGATCCTCAAAGCTAAGAAGAGGTACTTTCTGAAATGTGGGTCCTTCACCTCTTAAAATATTTCTGCCCTCCCATAGGGGCATCTCCAGCAGTGGAGGATGAGCTGATGCAGTCCTGGCTTTTCCCGGCAGTCTGCTCAGAAGAGGAAACATCTCCTTAACTGGTAGAAGGTCTGTCTTATGCTATGGGGATGCAGGTTTCTCTTCTGTTTCTTGTCAGCCTCAAAAGTGGGCAGAAATAGTGTGCTGTGGCTTGATGTTGTTGAGGGAAGCAAGCCCATATCAGATCTTATAGACACACCATGGTGCGGCTTCCAACAGGGCTGGGAGCTTGTGGATAAGAGTGCCCTGAGTGCCTGTTTGTAATGCTGCGATGTGTGGTGTGTTGTGATGCTTTCTAGAAGTGTTTAGATAACTTAATGGGACCCTTACAGCATCTGAGGAGACAAGATTTGACATTCCTTAGTCAGCGCTTTGACAAGAGGAACATTTGTATTTAATTAATACTGCTCTACAGTAACGGGTATGAGGCTGTGGAAAGCTGAGCAGGGATGAGAACAACATTGCCCAAGTCCAGCAATGCAGAAAGAAATTATTAGTTCAACAGGGCATTAAATTATCCATTCTGTCTTCTTCAAAGTTAATCATAGTTCACAATATAGTCTGCCATGGCTGACGAAACCCCGTCAGGGTTGCCCATGCAAGAAACCCAAAAACATTTGCCTTCAATGTAGAACACTGATGTGCAGCTGTATGAGGATCATTAGCAGATTATCCACCCCTGGGCACCAAAAGGGACTGAAGACTGTTCCCTGGCAAAGCTCATCTGCTTATTCTTTTACAACTTCTTTTTCCTGTTTATCACCCTCTGTGGCAGAGCATTCAGAGGACTGCCGAATCTAAAGCATTTTTACCAAATTAATGAGTCTTCTGCAAGGGTCAATGGCCACAAGATGGGTTTGTTGCACATGCCTTGCAGTGGTTATGTGACAAGTGGGAGGAAATGCTCCCTGCTCAGCACAGGAGTTACAGATCCAGATGGAGAATCCAGAAAATGCTGAATTTGGTTCTTGAAATCTCTAATGCCTAAGACATGGGAAATAAGAAACTTCACGGCTTGCTTAGAGTTGATGGATAATAGTCAGTAGTAAATTGATGGATGATAATATGATGCTCTAAGGAGCTGTCTTTAATTCTTCCCAGGGAGGAAAGCTAGATGGCTGGGTTCCCAGGCTGCTTTGGGCATACAGGTGTGGGAATGGGACAACAATATTTCTCCAAATACTGAGCAGACTTGCATCCTCATTTTGTCCCATTCAAATGGTTGAAAACTTGTCCAAACCCAGAACTGCTTCAGAGTAAAGCTGTCTACATCCAAGGAGTTTTAAAATGTAGCTAATTACATGGATAGTTGAAGGTCCGATATTGGATGAGTGGTAAAAGAGTGAACAGAAATTCCACAAGCTCACCCAATCTAACCAATAGCAAAATCTCAGACCCTTGCAGTCAATTTGTGACTGAGTGTGAAGTCAAAACAACTTTCCAAATACTGGTTCTTAGCTCAGCCTTGAAAGCTGTCCCATTCTCACCCCATTTTAAGCCCACACCAGCCGTTCCTGACTCGGCATCCTTTACCTCTGTGATCTTGTTAGTGGGGGGTTCTTCAGCAGAAATGTGTAATGACACGAGAATTTATTTCTCTTGCTGTTGTGTAGACGGAAAATTGGCTGCTCATCCAGTGTTAATTAGATGTGGCTATGTGGCACGTGGCCTTTTTTGATGTATTGCCATAAAGAGAGATGCTGTTGAATGTGATAGAAAGCAGGAGAACCTTTAAAGTTAAAATATAAATATAAAACACTTGCAAATATGCAGCAGTTGGCTGAAATTACAGCTGTTAATGGCCTTATATGAAATGATTGAAAACCCATTGCTTAACCAGCCTGTCAAGTCTCACAGTAATTGTTCTGGTGTTGAAATTAATGACAAAACTGTTACTGATTTCCCAGGGACCAGGCAAGAACACAAATACTTTCTATTTGCCAGAGACTTTAAGTGAATCATGAGCAAGGCTTTAAAAGGAAGGAATAAAACCTTGGGGCTGATCTACATATATTTTTTACACAGGCAACTTGAGTTGCACAGAGCAACACTGATTTCTACCTGCCTCTGATAGGGAGGGCTTACCAGCTTGTATTTCTTCTGTGCTGTGGTGGTCTCCAAACTAGAGACCTTTTTATGAACAATGTCTTTGGATAGTAGTGGGATGGCTGAGGGCTCTTGATCAATTTTATCCTGTCCAAACTAGCCTGACTATAAGGAAAAGCTTATGATGAGTGAGTAGCCTGCAGTATGTGGATTACTTCTGCCTTGCCTTGTAGCAGTGGCTGCAAAACCAAAGGTGCATGGCTGATGGCTTATTCATAAGACTTCAGAGGTTTGGGTGCTTTGCTTTAAAATGTGAAAGGCTGACACAGTCACAGGTTTCCTTCAGCAGCACTTTGTTCTGATGGTGCATTTTTTCATGTTGGTGGGAGTTGTGGCTGTAGCAAACCACACGCTAGGTGCTGACAAGTGGTTCCTGACACAGTTTAAAAATAAGCTCATTGTGGATTGTTAAACTCTTGCAGTATCTGTCTGCTGGTTCTCCTTTCCCTCTCGGTAAGCTAACTTGACTTTTCAATGGAGACTAGATTTCACTAAAACAAATTGATGTTTTGTCCTACGATATAAAGTTGGGTTATGGTTGGTTGATTGATTTATTGCTTCCAGCCAATACAACAGTTGAAATGTCAATTTACATTATCTTCCCTTCAAGCCTATATTAATAGGGACCCTCTGAGCCATTGTTAAAGCAGCAGAACAAAAGGCAGCTGGGAGAGATCTGCAGTCGCCCACTGTGGGGACATCAGAATCCAAAAGCCACTATACAGCATGCTTCTCAGGGCATTCATCTATTTCTTTGGAGAGACTGCTTTGTTATGTCAAAAGCTTTTTAAATCCCATGTTAAAAAGGGAAGCGATTACTGTTTCCTTGCTTATGCCCTATCCTGCTGATCCTGGGTCTGCCTGGCATATGCTTTCCTCCCTGAAAAACCCCTCTGCTAAGTGTGAGTAACGGATGCCAATCTTCCTCAGCATGTGTTGGAATGTAATGTGGCCCAGAGTGATTAGATTTGCTTTGACTTGCTCATAACACACTGATTCAAGGCTTGGATTCATCAGGCTGGAGGAACACTAATGACTTTTCAACATTTGAGATGGGATGGATCATTAGATGGTCACTTATAGTTTTGGGTTTTTTTTTTTTTTATTCTTCAGGAAGTAGATCAGAAAATTGGATATTTTTTTTTCTTTTTGGCCAGGTTTTGTCTAAAAATGAGCCATAAATGTAGCATTGTATTTGGCTGTATCATTACCAGCTACCTCTAAAGTGCAAAGGTCCTTGATATATTCTTCTAGAGGGCAGCTTAGCTTTAGATTTATTTCAAATATGAGTCTGTCTCTGTCATTTCAGTAAAGTTTTACAGTTTTCCATACTTGCTTGGAATCTGTTTGACCTTTTAACACTTCATGAGTAGTGACATAACAAGACTAACACTGATCTTCCTGCAGCAAAGGTGCTCCTCTACCTTCCCCTGAGGCCTGAATGTTGCTGTTGAGTACAACTAGCACCACATACATGAAATTCCATATGAAGCTTAATGCATAGGTAACATGGCAAAAAAAAAAAGGATTTATTTATTTATTTTGTGTTATATCTACTTCATGGCACACAATTTCTCATGCAATCAACACATGTGAAGTGAGATAGGGCCTACATGTACTGGAGGACAAAAGATAACATGAAAACTACCTTTAAAATTTGCAGGTGTTCATCTTTCAGTATTTCTTTGTTTGCTACTCATTTATAGGTGCTTCATTTTTTCAAACTGAAGAGTACTCTGAATGGCAAATGATGATCTGTTGTGGTGGTCCAGCATGGAGCATATTTGATGGTCAAAGAGGGAGTCGAGAGGTCAATCTCCTTCAGCCTTGTGTCAGGGGAAGAGTGGGAACAAAAAGAATTTGGGGAGAGGAGCAGAAAAGAAAGGTGATACATCAGAAGCAGGACCACTGCTAATTCCTGCTGTTACTGGTAACTCAGGAGGTTGCATGGGTTAATTTAAACTGTATTTGTGCTGAAGTCCACCCCCAGTCAAGCCAACAGTCCGCATGGCAGTTTCCTACAACCTTTAATTCAGAAATGCTCCTCTTCAAGGACTGAAAAATTTTATTTCAGGACGACATAACTTTAACTGGTGTAAGGCAACCATGCATGGGATGACCTGCAAGGAAACTGTAGTTCAGTAGTAACCTTGCAGTGAGTGTGCATCAGTAGCCAACAGCGTAATTCTAATAAGATTTTCAACTTTGGACTTAAAAAACATAATCCAAATATATGCAACCATCCCACTCTCTGATGCTGGCTAACAGCAACACACTTAGCCAAAAACACACAACCTCGAAAGTCTCCCTGGGGTCCTCACCACATGGGAAAAGGTCTCAGTAGATCCACATCCCAGCTCTGAGTGGCTTGGGGGGGCGTGGGCTTTGTTTCATCTGGGAACAGAAGCTCACATCAGCTTCAAAATTTTGCTGGAGCTTCCAAAAAACTAAAGAAGACATTTCCTTTCACCAGGTTTGTATACAGGCTGAGGCCGTAGCTCCAGGCAGGCAGGCAGCAGGGTTAATGCAGTCCCTCTCCTGTCTGCCACGGCTATAAATCCTAGCCGACACCTTAGCCAGGCGAAGGTGGAACATGCCACCAAGTACATGGGAGGCAGGATAGCAGGTGTGCTGGTATATTAATTGAAGAGTATAAAGAGTCATTAGGTTTTGAGTTAACAGTGCAAGTTTGGTAATACTAGAGTATTTTCTTTGGTGCCGAGACAGAAGCAAAAGGCTTATTTAAGAGCTATTTTCCACCCTTCCCCTACTTTCCCCCAAATTTTTAAAGTCCAAGTTCCTTTAAAAGTGTGTTGCAGAAACAGATTATGTGTGCACAAGGAGAAGGGATGGGACTGTGTTTTAAACCACGCAATGTATTGCTAATCTGGTATTGAGATGGTGATGGGATACAATAGACCTGGGTTAAATTTTTCTTAATCACTTGATTTGAGAAATTTTGGGGTTTTTTAATTCAAATCTAAATGAAAGGTGGCTGTCTTATTTGCATAAACTAAATGTTGAAGATACCAGCTTCAGTTAATGTTGTCAATGTGTTTGAACCCATTTTCTTACCTGAACTTAAAACCAGTTTAAGTTCTTAAAACTGAAAAGTTCTTAAAACTGAACTTAAAACCAGTTTAAGTTCTTAGTAAAATTGCTTCCAACAAAAATATGAAATTTTTTCATATAGCTACAAAACTATGTGATTTCTTTTTCCAGGTCAAAACCTTCATGAATGTTATACATTGTAGGAAAAAGGTTTCAAAGAAATGGGTATGTTTTCCTTTCTTACGTTAAAAATTCTTGTGTAGGTCTGTTAAGCAGCTCTTGGCTAACAAAGGCATATTTTTAACTCTAGGTAATATTGGCAGGTACCTTCAGTGCCATACGTCTGTTTGAATCAGCTCCTTTTCTTTATACTACTATTTCTATATATAAGCAAACTGGAGAGGGGGGAAAGTACAGCTTTCGTTTGGAAACCCTTTGACCACCTCTTTAAGAGGAGAGTCTGCTGTTATTTCAATGGGGCCTTGATACTGAAGATGTTTTATACTTTATTTATGAGTAACACTTCATTCACCGTGACTGGAAATTTCTATAAGTGTAGGTAAAACACTGACATCTAGTGCCTAAACCAAAGCATCCAAACATGCTGTGAGACTCCAGTCTTGTGTCTTCTGTGCTGGATGTTGACTGTGCAATAATATTATGGACTGGACAATATTATGGATGTTATATAAATACTATGGTTTGGCTCTGGATCGGTGGAAGGAAGTTATTAGTTTGTGCACTTTATACCATGACATGCAGATGGAGTGTGGCTGGCGAGATGGCGTGGGACATCAAGGTCTCTGTCTACTGGGAGCTGGTCATACCGGGATGCCAGCATGGGGGTGGTCAAACAACAAGAAAACCAAACCTACACGTTATCTCTTACTGTTTTGAAAATATATTACCTTTGAAATTCCTCATGTTAAAATACGGTAATACAGCACACTTAAATATGAGATGTAAAGGAAGAAAAAACAAAGTGGTTTTTCTTTTTCATGAGTCTGAATGCCATCCTTACTGATCTGGATTGGAAGGGACTTGCAGGGTCAGATTGCTCGTCAGACCTGCAGAGGCAAAGCTGTTAACCATAAAATGGTTATAGTCTAGAAAACAGTCATCAAGGGCTAGGTCCGAGAGCTGGAAAACCCTCCCATTGCTCAGAGATTGACATTGAGGGGTCAGCAATACTCTTCATTAAACATCTTGGGCAAGCCCTTACTGTTATCAACCTGGTGTCTGCTGTTGCCCATTGTGATGATACACAAAATACTGGGAAATTTTGGAATTTTTTGAGCAACAGCAACTGATAACATTCTACTT
>VZTL01036846.1:831-16957 GCA_013400535.1 Scopus umbretta
ATCAAATTTATATTAAGTATCTCTTACTGGTCAATGCAAGGCACAAAATAACAGGCACGATGGACAGATGATCTGATTCTTTATGGCGTTACTTACATTCTTTTCTCCTTGTTATTTATATGAATGAAAAGGAAATACTGAGTGATTGCCATTTTGACTCAGTAGAATTTTAAAAATAAATCAAACTGGAAAAAAGGCAGTATAAGGTGCACAGTAATGATCAAGGTGTTCCCCGGGGCACCATGACTAGAAGAGAAAAGAGTTCCTGTTTTCTACTTGGTTACAGTTTTCCTGTTGGTTAAGAATTCAAGAGGAAAAAGCTGTGTTCCTATTCTGCTCTTCGAAAGCAGCACATTTTGAATGACCTACGTATCTCTCTGCCAAATTCCACGCAATCAGCTTCCCGAAGTATTGTATCTATTTTTTACTCTAGTCGTAAGGATTTGACAAGTTATCTGTAACATTATGGATTGCACCATCTAAATAATTTTCTTTTAAGCAAGTTTTCTTCAAAGATCCAGAAGACATTTATGAAATACTGATGCATGTTGGAGAGCACCAAAAAAATGAAGAAACACATTTTGCTGCATATTGCCATTATTGCAGGGACTGTTTCAACTGCAAAGCAGTGTATTTATAATTACATGTTTAAAAAAGACAGTATACATGAACTTAGAGCACATCATGTTAAAATAGAGCCCAAGGCTATAATAATGTGTCTTAGTAAGGAAATTTCCAGTTCTCCTTACCATGTTTACAGAAAGAACTGCTGTTTTAACATTAGGCAGAAACGTAAGTTTCCATAGGCAATGACCATAGCAACAAGTAACAAGGTGCATTTTGGTAGCCAACACATGTGGTAGTTCTATTAGCTTGGAGTTTTCGAGTAAGAATCCCCAAGATCAGCTGCACAAGAGAGCTGCTTAATTTTGTGTCAGCTACATGTACTTTTTTCCAACTCAGAAAACTGTGCAAATAATTTGGCTAGAAATTAGATGGTTCCTGGCAATTTTAAGTGCTTGGAAGAACATATGCTAAGTAAATTTCTAGTTTGTTTTGCCCTCAATTATATGAACAATTAAAGAAAGAAAAATGAAAAAAAANTGTATATGGAAAGGAAGTGAAAAATAAAAGAAAAAAAAGAGGAAAAGTAGCAAAGATTAGAATACATTACAATAAAATAATCTTCAGTGTAATAGCTAATAACAAGTTCTGATGAGTAAGGTTATGTACATGTTCTGAGGACTTGGATGAATATAATGGTGTTCTGAGATCACCTTTAGAATTTGATAGACTTATGACATTGTTTTGTTCCTTCATGGTTAATTATAACATTCTATTATGGAACTAGACTATGATGTGAACTCCTGCAAATTAAGTAGGATTCACTTTGGTTAATAATTAGAGATATCAAAAGAAAACCAAAGCTTTTTGCTGCCATGTCACCAGCAAATAGTTTTACTATTAGGGTGCTAGCTACTGCTTTGGACAACAGTAGCTGTTAGTTTCAGAAGTAGATCTGAGCACCCACTGTATTTTCATTTCATGTCCTGATCTGACAACAGCAAAGCTAAAGTAGAAGGGAAGTTCAATGCAGCCAAAAGCACAGCACCAAACATCAGCATGCTCCAAATCAGTTTGTACAAGCTCACAAAATACAGATGTTTGTAGCAGATCACATACCCCAAGGCTGTTTTGATGCACATTTTGTACAGGAATGTGTAGTGTGTACGGAGCCCTTCTAGTTAATTTATCACTTGTCCAGGGCTAGGCTTAGTCTAGCCCTTCCTATTTTCCTTTTCCCTCCACTCCCTCAAGAATACCACAGCTAGAAAATTAGATTTGTGTGAAGGAACTGTGACCTCCAACAATGCAAAAGGTCAATAAAGGGAAGCTTTCCCAACCTCTTATCTCCATTATTTCTGCTTTGATTGGTGCACTGGTGATGAGTGGTTTTATAACAATAACTCATCTTTTCTGTTTCTACCCTTGTCTGTTGCTTCTGAACATCTTTACTCCTTTGGTTTCTGGTCCCTTCTGCATCATGCCTTTGACATATCCAGTATTGCAGCCTCTTCATCAAATGACAGGAATCTATAAAGCATCTATAAAAATATACTTTTTGGGTACAGAAGATTAATAGAAACTATTATTATAGCTTCTGCCATCACATGAAATAGGAAACATTGTCTGTAACTAAAGGGCCCTAATAAAACTGCTGATCTTATGGATCAGCAACTTGATCTAACTTCAAAGTTGGATTTAACTTCAAAGCTGGCCCTTTCTTGAGCAGAGAGACCAGATGACTTCCAGAGGTCCTTTCAAATCTAAATTATTCTATGTTTCTCTGTCCTGCAAAGGGATACTGGCTACTAACAGTCTCTAAAACTCCCAAAGGAGACATCCATTTATAATAACCATTTATTTGTATGTATTTCCATAATTATTATCTTGTAGAAACATACTCTAGGCTCCAATGAACATTGCCCTCTCTGCAACCACCTAAAGAAAACCATGGAAAAAAAGGAAAGTGAAGAGGTGGCTGCAGAGGAGTTTCCTGTCAGTTATAGAATAGGTAAGTGAAGACTACAGTAACATGCAAGGACAAAAATGATGCAGGCTCAGTGTTTCTTTGCAAGCTTCTCCTTGGCAGGTCTTCCACTGCTTCTGTGAAAGCTGTGTGCAGACAGGGATTCCAATAAGTATAAGCACATACTTAAGCACATCAGGATTTTTTAAAGACTGGGTCTTACATCCACTGAAAGTCAGGAAGGAGAAGAAAATAAGAGTCCATTACAAAAGTTGCTGTTAGTAGACCCTCTCAAGAACAGCAGGAAAGCTTGAGAAGGAAGTGGGCAGACTGAAACATGAGAAATATATATTTGCATGAGGCAGAAGAAAATCTGGGAGTGTGAAGGCTCTAGGCTACCTAGGGAATCCGAGGTAACTCCACCAGGAGAGAAGGAATGCAGCTGCTCCTTAGGCAGGAAATGCTGATTGCGTAACCCCAGCAGCCAGCAGCCAAGGCCAATAAACCATTACTGTCTTGGTGACCAGCAAGGAATCTACCCTACTGATTTTTTTAAAAAAAAAAAATGCCCTAAGGACTCTGCTTCTTTGTAGTGGTGCTTATGCACTTCAAAGAGCAGCGCTTCTGTGATTTAGTGCTGATGAAGCTGGAAGAACAGATCTGCTGACTTGTTAAATATCAGAAAATGTCACTGCAAAGGTCCCCAAATCCACTACAGAAAAGCTGCCAGGGTTCATCTGAATCACAGACTACTCCGCCACGTTACTAACCCACATATGCACTGACAATTACTCTGGGACTAAAAGTGAGCAGATCAGAAATTACGAGAGCCAGAGGCTCAGATTATATTCTCAACTCTTTCATATGTATGAAAAAGCTAGACAATGACTGACCTCTTTTGGATAATATGATGTATACACATGCTTTCATGGATAGAAGGACAAAATAAAAACAGTCAGCAGAGAGAAGAGAAAATATACCTGCCTATGTGCATACCTATTCTGGTAGCACTTTGGCTTCCTTCTCTATGCTGCAAAAAGACTGCTACGTAGAAGTGGTGTNAAAATATACCTGCCTATGTGCATACCTATTCTGGTAGCACTTTGGCTTCCTTCTCTATGCTGCAAAAAGACTGCTACGTAGAAGTGGTGTGACACCCAAAAAGAAAGAGACTTTTTGGATACAGTCATCTGAAACTCTTGAAGAAATTACAACCATTGAGAACTATAGATTAAGATGAGAATCAGAAAAAAAATGGTCACTTGCCAAGTCACTGAATACCTTACATGGCTTCATCTTAAACCAAAGAGTACTAACAAAATCTGGAAGCCTTCATACCTTCAAAATTATGACCTGATTAGAATGACAGAGATTTATTGGATGGAGTTTCCACAAAGATTTCACCTATTCAGAACTAAAATACATTAGGAAGATGATTTAGGTGTTACCTGAAAATCATGGCTATATATATTCATGTAGGATTTAGGGTAGAGGGAAACAGTGACCACAATCCTGGTAAGGACAACAGTGGTGCTCTGTAGATACCCAAAAGAGTAACAAGTGAACAGAAGCCTTTGTGTGAGCAACTCCTGTAAATATCTAAAGCACAAGACTTGGTACTAATGGGAGCTCTAAAGTAGAAAGGGCAAATGAACATTTCTATACCAGTAAATGAATAATTTATTAACTTTCCCAGGCAAATGAGTTAATGACTTTCTCAGGTAGTGAGGTCACCTGGTATGGAGTTAGGCATGTCTAATCTGATAAACTCTCTTAGTGTCTAAACCATGGTTTCTGCATGCGCATAGCTTAGTAAGAAAGGTCTCTGGAGTGTTTTCACTTCTGAACTGTACCTGAAAATTATTTGGGAGAACAGCAGTCATCATGCCAAGGAGTTTTCCAGGAATTCACTCACAGAAAAACATTCAGTGCTTCACTTTCTAATACAGATTCAGCCAGAGAGAAGGATTCATCGTGCCTATTTCTAATATGCCTCCAATGTAGATGCTACTTCCAACATAGTAATCCTTATCATTCAAGTAGACTAAACCAGGCACTTTTAGAAAGGATTTAATCTAGTCTAATTTGGACATTTACTTTAAGATGAGAAAATTCGCAGCCTATTTCTCTCTCCTGACTATGGATTACAAGTTCAGATACAAATGTCTGCAATGTTTATATTTACATACGGTCAGATGAATTTCACACGGAGGAGAAACTATCAAAGTGTAATGAGCAATTCTTGGTTACAAAAGAGAATGATTGTTCTCTTATATTGGATTCCTAAAACAGGCAGAAGTGAGTGAAGGATGAGAAGCCAGAAAGCAATTCTTGTTAGGGTGATCATCAAGTTACCAAGTCACCGATCATTTTATTGATTTCAGACTATTCCTGCCATTTAGCAATGCCATTTTGAATTGCAGTCATGTTTTCTCTAACCTCTGCCAGTCGGCTGTCTTCCAGTGCCATGTACAGGTCACACATGAAATTTAGGTCACTAGCCCCAGGGGAGGCTAGTTTCACCTCACTGATATGTCACCTTGAAAGCCAGCTACCAGCAACATTTTTGTTACTATAGTTCTCCGTACAGTTTTGTGTCCACCTCACAGTGAACCATACTTCTAATTTGTTCATGACAGTCCCATGTGGAGCAGACCAAAAGCTTACAAAAGACAAGTTATATCACAAATGCTGCTTCATTTGTCCATTAGTACTTGCTCTGTCAAGGAAGGATATTAAATTTGTTTGAGAAAACTTTTTAGTGACAAGCAATGATTTGCATTTTTTTATGTTTACTATTTTCTCAGTAAATAGGCCCCACTCAAAACTACTTTTTTTCTGTCAGATGTAGTTTCTTTGCCTCTTGCTGGTTCTCAGGGATTCCCTAGCCCTCCATGAGTCCCTGAGAAAAGCACTATGATTCAGAAATTGCTTCACCTTGTTCTCTAAGTAAACTCTATAGTCTCATATCATGTTATATTTATCTAAATATTTACTAACTGACCTTTATCCTTTTGTGTCCTATATTCTTATTAACATTAATGAAAAGAATTGCAATAAAACATTTAGTTTTAATCAAACCTTCTGTTAACCTAAGTTTTCCTTTTTGTCTGTTAATAATTTTGTCTATTTGGATCTTCATCTTTCTGATTTTATACCTGCACACTTATGCCTCACACTTATGCCCCTTTTTAGAGCATAGAAACATGCATGTTCCTGTTATCAGTGGGATTTCTTCAATTTTCTAGTCATTGAAGAGTACATTATGTCTCTTGTATCTTACTATGTTTCCATTTTTCCTCTGCATCAGAATATTACTAGGCATATCTTCAAAACCCAGAGAAAACTTCTTATATTTAGACATAAAATTGACATGCCATAAATACATCATTTAAGGTATTTTATGCTTCACATCAAAATATAAAAGAAATATGAAGCGTTTATTGTTTAAAGAGACACTCATAAGGCATTTGAGTTGGATGATAACATTAATACTTTATAGTACATGTGGGCTGTGTAACACAGAAGTCACAAAGTACTCCATGGAGAAAATCTTGTTTACTATTTTCATGCTTTCAACAAGTTTATATAACTTAAAGCATGTTTTTGGGAGGAAATAGAAAAAATATGAAATTCCAAGCAGAACAAAATACAACTATGTGACTGCCAAAATCTAGGCAGAAAATCCATAAAAAGCAACTATGGAATTTCCCGGGTAATTCATAGGACAAAATTCAAAATGCAGCTAGAGAAAAATATATCAAGCATTCCTGTAGAATGGAAAAATCCCTCTCCTCTTCCCCCAGATCTGCTTCTACTTTAACTTTATCGAGGAGAACAATTAAACAGGAAGACTCACTAAAAAAAAATAAAATAAATGGCTAAAAATGGTTGCAGGCATAATGGAGACATTTCACACAGCAAGATAGGATCTTAGCAAAGGAATTAAAGAAGGTAAGTATAGATAAATAGCAGAAAAGGAGAAAACAAAAATATTTAAAGTAAGAAAATGGTTAAAATAACTAAATCAATACCTAAACAGAGGGGAGTGTGGGAAATTGTAGATGTAAAACCATAGCAAAACAATAAAAAAAATCATGAATTAAAGTGTGCAGATAAGGATGATCATTGGAATGTAGGATGCCTGGTTTTTCAAAGCTTCTCAATAAAATCCCTTGCTAAGCTGAAGAAACTATCATGCACTAGGAGAAAAAACTTTCTAGAACTTAGTAATTTGTTAAAAGACAGAAAGCTAGGCAGAAATAAATAAATACACTGAGGTGGGAAGAATCAGCTCTCAGGTCTTTCTTGCTGCTCCATGTTTTCAGAAGTTATGTGGAAAATGGAATAAATAATGAGTTCACAGATGTTGCTAAGTTCACGGATGACACAGGTGTACTCAGGATCATCAAATCTAAAACTGGTTGTATAAAGCAATAAAAAGCACTCATTAGTGTGAGTTACTAGGCAATTAAATTGCCTGAAGATGAATGCCATTATCCAGTAAGTGAAAAATTATGCATTCCTAATCACATATATAGGAAGGTGTGTCCGAATGTCTTATTACTCCTCAAAGACCTCATAGTTACTTTGAATATATTTGTGGAAACATTAACTCAAAGCTCAGCTGCATCCAAAAACCAAATATGATTTGGAATTACTAAAATAAAAGAAGAAAATGCATCAGAAACAGTAAACATAATATAGAAACTATAAAACACTCCATCATGCCATGACATCATACCTTTCAGGATATCATACAACTTCGAAAAGCTCAGGGAAGGAAACAGTGAGGACCATAAGGAAAGACTCCTGTACAAAGGACCATTAAGTAGATTAGGACCTGAAAAAGAGATATTTGAGGAAGGATGTGATAGTGATCTACAAAATCATGAAGAGTACAGAAAAGTTGAAGAGTTTAACTCAGATTTTAGAAAAGATAAGTTCAGAGAGGAATCCATATCCAGTTTGGAGAAAATTTGGAAGCTGGACAAGGGAATGAAACAGGTGAGAAATAGGACACAAGTAAAATACTCTTTGCAGTTTCCATCACAGAAATGATGCATTTCATAGTCATACATCTCTTGTTTTGCCAAAGAAAAAAAGGGAAGAAAATAGCAAACACCCCCCCCAACTTCTAAAACCGTTATTCATTTCATGTAGATTCCGTCTCATAATTAAATTTTAAACTATTTGTCTATGTAATTTCTCAGCTAGTTTTTTGTGCTATGTTATTTAACAAAAGTTTTGGCTGAAGCAGAGAATAAGACTTTGGGCTTTCTGACTGCCTTTTTTAATATCTCCCATTTGTATAAACATATGCATTTTATTTGTTTGATTGTAATAAGTTTATCTACCTTGTTACTGTTTTCCCCTTTTATTTCATATCTTTTTTTCTCCAAAAGCTTTGTTTGATTTTTCAGGAATGAAAGAACATACCAAGTTGTGAACCAAAGGAAACATAACAACTTAATAGTCTTTTAGGATGGAATCATAGTTAACTTTATAAGAGGACAATTATAAACCTTGGGGTGGAGGTTTTTGTCTTTTATGTGTAGGGTAATTTAGATCATCTGGGCCCAGGCCAAACCCGCAAAACAACTAATTGAGTGCTTCAGTTGAAACTCATAATCCTGAAATGCCCCTTTCCCAGCCTGATGCAGAGAGCAGCTCAGCCGCACCTTCTCCTTTGAAGTTACCCAAGCATTTAAACAGCAGTGATACTGCTTCTTAAAAGCAAATGTAAAGTTGATCTTGTGCCTGAATTCAAGTCTGATCTTCCCCATCCATGCATGGGCATACCAAGAAGAAGGTTTTGGCACAAAACAGCCTTGCTGACCCCATGACGGGGTCTGTGCCTCACCAGCTACCCCCACATATCTCAGGTGCCCCTGGGTGGGGACCAGGTTCTCAGAGCTCCCCACTCTGCCCCAGGAGGGGGAGCAGAAGCTCCTCCCCCTGACTGCAAGTGTTGTCAGTTCAAATTCTAGTTGTCTGTAAGGGTTATAAAGGTAGCGGGCTTGGCCTGAAGGACTCAGCAGGCTCCAGGATGCCCGGCAGTAGTGGCAGAAGATATCCCAGGAGCTCTCTGACAGCAGCAAAGTGGAGAAAATCAGCACCTGGCTTATTTCTCAGCCAGGCAGGGTTCCTGGGCTAGGTTGTCCTCTGCAGAAATCCTGCCCTGATCCTCAGTCCAGGATACCTGCTGGAGCCAGGTCTGCCACTTACAATCTCCTCCAAAGTGCAGCAGCCCATCTGCAAGATGCCTGCAAGCAGCATCCCTCACAGCCCAGGCACTAGGGGAAACATCTAGGAACCAGGAAGGAATTTCAGCCATCTTGGCTTGCAGACACTCAACTTCCCAGCCAAAACACCAGCCTAAAGACTATTCAGGAGTGCTGTTGCTCCTGGTTTAACTCGTGTCACTCTGTAAACATTTGCACCAGGGTGGGAGCACAAGACAATGGTCTGACTTTTAAGACATTTAACTGCAAGTACCACAGTCAGGTCTCTTGTCAAAACCTGTTTCTGTAGGCCATGGGCATTCAAACATGTGTAAACTTCTCTGGGAGCAGGAGTAAGACTTCCACTTTCCCACACACTTCTGGGTAGGTGCCCTGTAGCCTGGGCTGTACAGTGACTCTCTCCCACCTGCTCCTCCAGTCTCAAGCAGGAATCAAATGCTCTCACCTGTATTTTGGATGACTGTTTTGAAAATTAGCCCACTTTATAGGAGGGAAAATTACTACCATCTTGCTTGGGATGTATCTGAAGAAAAATGTGCCTAACTTCAGATGTGGCTAACAGGATGGATGCATTGGTGCCCTTGTCAGCACTGCGAGGTGCATCCAGGGCAGAATCCAAGGCTGTTCCCTTCATAAACCTTTCCCTCTCAGCTCACACTCAACAGTTATTTACTAGTTCAGGAAATCCAACTACCTCACCCAGGGCTCTGAAGCCAGCTCTACTGGCTATACTGGATCTGGTTCAGTTCCCTTCCACCCCTTAAGACCCTTCATGTCAGCTCCCTGAGCGATTATACGCACTCTCAGAGTGGCATGGTGAGTGAGTCCAGAGAATTTTCACTTCTTGGACAAGCTGTTTCCCTGAAAGCTCAGTGTCACAATGGAGGGAATTTCAAGACTTGTCTTCAATCAGTCTGGAAGAAATCATTCTTCCAAGTTAAAGCCAAACTATGCTTTCTTTTAGTTATATCATCTGATTCATTAATTAGGGACTGAGACGTATACACTTACTCATAGCATGAAAAGATTCATTCTTTTTCCAAAGAATTAGGAAATTCTTGGTTATAGATTTGTATCCTCCCCTAATTTGACAAAAAATCAGTGACAAAACTAGCATAATAGCTTCATCTAGAAAGGCAAGTATCCCTTCAGACCTGGAAATTACCCTTTCCTTACTGGACAGACACTTGTTCTAATGAGGAACTGGGGAAATACGCCAGCAGTATTCCTTCAGCTGCAACTCTGGGAGCACATGAAGTTCTGCTTTTTCTGAATAGGTTTAGCATACATTTTTCCTCTCCAAATTCTAGGTTATATTTTAATATGAAAGAATACACTAATTCATAAATGACCTATTGTTTCTCCCTAATTAAAATTTTATTTAACGGACACAAAATATGGATAGACATGGAATGGTAAGCTACTGTCTTTCAGACAGCATGACTTCATAGACATTGATTTGGATATCTCCTTGTGTTAAATGAGCTTTCAAATGATAAAGATATTACAAAGAGAACTTTATCATGCATATTAGTGCTGAATATATACTCTTTAGAGCTGAGTGAACATTGTTGAACTGCTCAGAAATATTTGCACTTTGAATTAATGAGATGCATCTGTTTTCTGAATGAAATGAACACTTAGATAAAGTACAAACAAGATACTGTCTTTGACTTCCATGCAGGACTGAACTTCAATCATCTTAAACAGTTTGAGAAGTTCATTTTATGGCAAAGTACATAATTCACTATTCACAAAAAGGTGAACTTTTAATAGAGTTGGAGCTGAGCTATTTATTCACTACTTTGAGCACAGTAATGAGGAGACAGACAGCACAGTAATGAGGAGACAGAGATGAGGTCCACCTTGTCAATAGCATTTACAGGTAATATGTACAAGTGCTCCTCATGGTTCCAAGGTCTCTCGAATTATATTTTGTCTGAAGATATTTTTAAACAGAATATCATGCTTTAGATCATAAAGGAATTTCTCCTACAATCAGCTAGGTCGTGACCACTGCTGGGAGAAGGGGAAAGAACGTGCTCCTCTCTATTGCATGGAAAATTGCTCACTAGAAAGTTGTTCCAAGCTTTATCTAGGAATGTCATCAAACAACTTTGCAGCTCCTTCAGAGATCTAAATCACTAATGGCACTTTTGCTTACACATCCCATTTTTTTGCTGTGACTATTGGCCTGTAACATTAAGTCTAAGGCAGAGTGAAAAAGTAAAAAAGATGGCATTAAAATATTGTACTAAGAGCCGCGCTGGGATGTTTTCCTTTGTTTTAGAAATGTAGCAAAGCAAACTCACTCCTTTAGTTTCAAGTAACTTGTCAAAGGCAGATGTCAGCAATTTATGAACAAAATTCTTCACAAAACCCCGAAACCAGTGCTTCCAGGCAGACAATGTATTTCCAAACTGCTGTTTCTAACCTTTTTCATTCTTAGTTGTATCATACAGGGTGTTAGTTTTCTTTAAAAATTAGTACCTAAATATGGTAAGAAGTAAAAGGTGGTTAAATGTGGAGTAATTCCTAAAATTAATTGTTTCTTTTGTATTCTTCAATTTCAATACTTGCTTCAGAAACCTTGTCTGGAGCCCACAGAATTCTGATGAATTGTAGCTGTTTTCTTCACCACAGAAATGCTGTTACTGAGCACCATGTGATTTGGTTCACTAGGAATATGACAGTGGCTGCTCTTTCCTCAGAAAAGTTTTAATAACTTTTTCTTAGTTGTTGCTTGAAAGCAAAATTTGAAAAAAAAAACCAAAAAACAAAAAACCAAACCAACAGGAAAAGTTTCCATTAACAGTTAACATATGAGTATATGAGATCAGCTCCTCATGTTCTAGGTCACAATTATTAACTCTGTAAAAGCTGGAAGCATTTGGAAATGTTTATTTCAGTTCCAGAATTATTTACTTTTCTGTTACTGATCTGAGTAATCTCTATATTGACCAGAAGCTCAGGGTTTTAGGTTTGTTGGTTTGGTTAGGTTTTTTTTTTTCCTTTTCTAAAGGAAAAAGAAAAGGTCCTTTAGAAAAGGACCTGGACTTAGCTGCACTGTCTAAATCAATATTTGGAAAAAAAAATATCTTTTCATGCAAAATGTGATGTCTCAGTTATATCTGTAATTAAACATTTTCACATGGCCTATACATGGGTAGAATATAATTTGTTAGTGAAGACAACATGGTAATTTTATCCCAGCACAGAAGTTTGTAGGACAAAGCTGTTATTAAACACTGCTTCCTATGTACAGCTCTTGGCAATATTTACTCCACTATTTAGAAGGCCACAAATAAGCAAAACACTTACACATGCCTAGTTTGAAGCCAACAAATACTTCCAGGTCTAATAACCCCAAGAAGTTTACTCATCTACTTACATGTACACACATGGTTCACCAATTCAGTGATCCAATGGATGAGCAATAACAAAAATAAGGAAAGGAAGTAATTTCTGAGGGCTCACATATCTGAGAGCTCAGTGACAGAAGACCTCAAGCCAGTCTGTCACACAAGCTGCATGATGGCCAAGATTCAGATATCTGCAAGCTGACCATATACAACATACATACAGTCATTATATGCGGGCAAGTGAATTGAGCCTCAGGTGGGTCATGGATTATATGGCTTTCTGAATCTAAACGGATGTGAAAGACCTCCTGGAGGCCAGGCTGGTGCACTCCACATGCACAAGAATTGCATAACAGAAGTTAAGACTGACACAGAAGAGAGATCAACTGACCCCACTTGTGATGCAGATGTGAAAGTAGAGAAATCCTTCATTTAAATTGGAATTTCTCCCACAGTCTTAAGGTAAGTCACTCCAGAAAGATCCTGAAGAACTGGGGCAGTGGGGAAGTGGAGAAAATATCCCCTTGCTATTATATGTACAAGGAAAATGAGCGAATGAGCTTGTCTGAAATCAATACACCAAAGGGCACAAGCATGTGTCTTTCTTTTGATGATCCAGCATGGCAAACAAGATTGCTGACCATCAGGGATATGCTGGAACACCTCCCATAACCAGAAAAGAATTCCCATCAGTATACATGCTATAAAAATGAATTTCCATTTGTCAACACCCAGTGCCCAGGGCTCTCAGGGTATTTTAACAGATGACAATTTGTTTAAACATTTGTTTTAAGCATTTAGATGGAGGAACATTTTGTTATGTGTATATAAAGTTCTGCAGAATCCAAATATTTTTACTGGAAATTGATATGTCACTTCTTCCAAACACAGTATTTCTATACTTGGCATATGGGCACAACAGATGGAGTAAATATGAGAAATTGCTGTAACACTGAGAAAAGGTTCCTCTCAATTTTAAAGTTTGGAACTGATGTTAAGATTTTCCTCTTTGACTTCCTTGAAGTCAATGGTACATAATACCACTAATTCATACATTGCATAATCTTGTAAGGAATAAAATTTCATATCATCTTCATTGTTATATAACAGGGCACTCTCCAGACATAATTAAAGTTTTCTCCTTCCCAGGCATTTAATTACTGGAATTAACTACAGAGCTTGACCTATAGAGTTCTCTAACCTGGGATCTCCACTCAGGTTATCTATCATTCCCACAGTAATAACATCTCTTTTTGAGTACCTTGATATAGTGACTTTCTAATTTGAGGATGAGAACAGGAACAACCCTACTATCTCTCAGATAATCCGCATTATATGAAAGGCATCTGCATTACCAGAAATGACAGCATTTTAGGACTACATTCCAAAAGATTTGTTTAAAAGCAGTAGAACTTAAATAAAGAATTGTGTGGGAAATGTTTTTAATTTCACAGAGATATAATATTTCAAAAATAAATTGTTTCATTTTCAGGTTTAAGTTAAGAGTTTACAAATTGAAAGCAGCAGCCTTTGCCTACCACAGCCTCATCGGTACTCCAGGAACTGCAGGAACTGGCTTGGAGAAGCAAAGACGACCTTGCACCAGTTGAATATCATCAGCGATTTCAACAATCCACATGAGAGCTCAGTTCCCACACAGCTAGGAGTTGCTGTCTCTCTCTCTTTCACACACAGACACACAGAAGAATAATACCATGCTTCATTCAACTGGTGAAGACCTTCCCATTCAGCTTCCCTTTTGACAAGAGATCTTATTTGAACAAAGAAAAACCTTTCATTTGAAAATGTTTGCCTATCTCTGCTCAGGAGTTTATTTTGGTAGAGCTCAGTTAATAAATATTAGTAGAAGAAATTCTACACATATGAAAAAAAATGTACAAGTTCTGGAGAAAACCCATACAAGTATTTGTATAGATAACCACAGGACTTACTCAAAGAGCCACAAGGAATTAGTAGGAGCATGACATACACCCCTGGGTTTGTTCCAGGCATTTGTGGATCTGTAGGTAGTGTTTATTACAAGAGCAGTTATACATGAGTAGCTGGCAGCTGCCATTGGCTCTTCTGCCTAACAGAGGCAAAGCTATTGTCATTCTGTACTTGTGTTCCATCACAGTTCACCTGTGGTCAGAACATACCCATCTGCTTGTACAGTAACATTGTCCTTTGATACAAGTATGTCTTTTTCCTCCCTATTGTTTACCCTATCATATTTATAGAGGGCAACTACAACCCTCTGCATGGTCTGTTTTGTTACACTAGATAGGCAAGCCAAAGTCTTTAGATTTGAAGGGATAAAGAGATAAGTTGGACATCTTACATATTGCAATCCATTAAATTGCACCTAGTTATATCTCTAGCCAACTCTAACTTGTTTAGTAAAAGAAAAACTCAGCCTCGATTTTAAGCAGTAAAGAAAGGGATACACAGCAAAGTTTTGAGTCTGCCATTTGCTGTATGTATAGTGGAAACAAATTCAAACAGGTAAGAAATTTATTCCAGAGAGTAATTATTTTTACTACCAGATTCTTCCAGCTCTAGTAACAACTTCAAAGTAGAAAAGAGCAGTGCTCCCAGAAAGGCGAAGATTTCCCCTGTCAACATCTCAGAGTTCCTTCCCACCACATAGCTAAAGATCCCCTACAACATTGGGCATGTGAGCCCTTCTGCTAGCAGATCTGTTCAGCATCTGCCACCTCTTCCAAGCAGTCCTCTCCCTCTCACAAAACTCAGTAACCAAATGAGTCACAGGGAGAACGATTATGTAGTGGTAATGGCATACGCATGCAGCTCTAAACAGCCAGGCTACAGCCTGTGCATATTCCAGTAACTTGATTTATACCTCAACACCCAAGGAAATACTTGGCTTTTGCACCTCCTATTCACAGGAGCATTGCAAGCACAGCAGGAGGAACTGAAGTAGAAGGAAGACGTGGATAAAGACACACAAAGACAGTACAGTGTGACAGCTTAAAGAAAGCAGAAATGTAAATTAAACAAAAAATTATAGTGAGATTTAAAAAAAAAGAAAAGTCATTTGCAGATAGAGGAAAAAAACCAAGCAAATAAAGCATCTATCACATGAAAGAAATAAAAGAGTATGTTGTAGGGACCCTGTGAATGGACAAGTTACACATATGTCCCAAAGTTGATAGACCATGGGTGTGACCTGGGAGTGGAGAGCAGAAGGAAGGAGAGAGAAAGCCAATAAAAGTCATGAAACTTCTATGGACTGCACTTTGCAGGACATCACTATATAGTTACCATCTGGCCTTTAAATCTTAAAAAGCAAAAAAATTCCTGAACCAAAATGCAAACTGCATCTCCATTTTCTTAGACTTCACACTCTAACAGTATTAACTGTATAAAATTTGTAATTTCAGTTAAATTTGCCTCTCATTTTAATATTGTCTCTACAGCCTTCTACTCTGCTTAAAAGCTAAGAGTTAATCTCTGAAAGAGATGATCTAGACAGCAGTTGTTTTCTCTTTTATGACATCAGTGCTTCTTCTCTAATCATATGCCTATGCCACTGAACTACACAGGCATATGTAACTAGGAGACAGGAAGGCTTCAGTTATTTTTCCTCTAGTTGACTCTGATCAGCAGGACATAACATTTCTACACCAGGTATTTTGTTCCTGGCTAGATGGCTGCACAGCACTACTAATCTACTTCTATGTCAGATTTTACAAAATTTACCTTCTCATGGCAGAACCTGCTTGAGTTTATCCACAAAACAAGTGAGTTTTCCTACTTATTATCTACTGCACCTACCTGTTAAAGGAGCAATGACAGTAAATTTTAATAGCTACTTAGTTTTGCCAGTTGATACTGTGCAGGTACCACCAATAGCTGCCTACATATCAGCTCAGAGGTATATATGCCTGTTGGTATATGGCAGGCACCTCCAATACACACTAGTGCACACAAAAGGTTTGAGACATAATTTATAGAATCATAGAATC